>JASVEL010009612.1:0-104601 GCA_032618575.1 Nicotiana noctiflora | reverse complement strand
TCCACAGCAAACAGAGAAGACCCAAGTAGATAACCCAATGAAATCCGATAGAAAACCCAGAAAATTCTACTGTTGTATTGCTAATTATAACAGCCTATATATTTTCAGATTGCTTAAGCTTGGAACCCAGATATACTTCCTATATTCCTCCGATTGGAACCCCAGATATATTTCTCTATTACTCAGATTTTGGAACCCCAAATATTAACTCAGATTGCTCTCCAATCGAATCGCCCTTTTCAGCTCTTTTGAAGGTGTATTTATAGTTAACCTAAGGCTGAAACTTGGGGAGAAAGTTATGGGATTTTATCCCACTTCTCCCCCTCCTAAAATTATCCAATCTACACTTAAGTCCCCATTTTCAGTTATCAAAACCCTTCCAACATGTGCTGGAAGGTTCTAAAGATTCTCTTTTATGGGTTTTTACCAACGTATCCCTAATAGTTAAAGATTTTTACAGATTTCCCATTTTTAGGAGACCATTATACCCCTAAATCTCTGCAAAATTGCAGAAATCAGGAGCATGAATGACTCCATTACCCTTTTAAGTTCTAACTATTCACTATTCCACCTTTTTAGTTCCCAATTGTGCCCCTAAGGGCACTGCTGATTTACCAGCTTACCTAGGGCAGATTTCAGCTTGTTTTGAACCTATTTAACTAATAGCCAGCCCTGGCATTAGTATTTAAGGGCTGGCCAGTTTTATTTTTAAGAACTATTTCAATTTTAGCCACTTTTAAACTAATTCCAGTCAATTAAGACCAATTATTCCTAATTAAAGCTAATTGCAGGCATAGCCTGTTTTATTGTTATGTTTAAGCTATTTAAGAACTAGCCAGTCTCAAGTTGAGACTTGGCTTGGGCTATCAAAGCCATATACTGAACAGCTGGGCCCAAAACCTTTACAGGTTTGGCCACTTTGCTGTTCAGGGCTCAATATAGAGCCTGGGCTAGTCTGCATTTGCAGACATAGCCCCTTTTGCACAACCAGCCACTTTTAACAGTGAGCTGTGTGTTAGGGCCTTATAGAATTGGTCAATCTTTTGCAAAATTAACCATTCTTAGGCCAATTATTTAACTTATAGCCTAATTATGCATTTTCAGTGTTTTATCCTATTTAAAAACTAACCACTTACGAAACCTAGCACTACAGCTATAACCAATCCTCCTAAAGTCTAGATGATTAATCAAATACTCATGCTTAACAAGAACTGGCAGAACTTAACCATCCTTCAACATTAGTTGCACATTGGAACACATATGATCAGATCAACATGCATTAATTTAACTTAAACTCAGAGGAAACAATTGATATGGTTGAATTTCAGTCAATTAATTCACATCATCAGACCACATGCAACACAGTATGAATTCATGTCAATTTCAGATTTGATTACTACCAGTTCAAGTCACTTTAAGAACTACCAGGGTTCATGATATAAGTACAATGAAGGCCATAACAGTCAGCAATGTATAACATAAGGCTTATCTAAATTTAACAGGGCATGGCAATCAGAATTCATTTTTAGAATACTACTCCTAGCTTGATGTATGCATGTTAAGAGTGGGGATGAAGAATAGGAAAGACATGAAGAAGCAAAGAATAACATTCCTAAACCTAGCACAAGTGCATGACAAATGAGATGAAGATGATGAAAAGAAGAACATGGAGAAACAGTGAAAAAAAAAAGAAACCTAAATCTATCATGAAGAGAAACAGACCCAGATTGGCAAATAAGAGCATATGAGAGGTGATATGACATGAAACCAAACTTGCACTAAAATGAACTCAAATAAGACCACCAAACTGTGAGCAAAGAAGTGAACCCCAGATTAAACACAGGATAACTTGATAAGAGATGAATAAAGATTGCCAAGCTTTACTAAGACTAAACATGTGAAGATACAGAAAGAGAAACAATTGAGATATTGCAAGCCAACAAAAAGTAATCTAATACAAATCTGAGTGACCATGAAAGACAAACAATTAAACATAGTATCAGGATCAAACATGCAAGATGACAGAAGAGCTATTGAAAACTAACAAGATAAAAACCCTAACAGAATAGAAGGGAGAACATGAATGTCAAGATCTAATTTTGAACTCGAAAGACAAACCAAACACATCATAACCCTAAAACATGTATTAGACTAAACAAAACATGATTGAACACGGAAGAAACAGAACATGATTTAAAATAAACAAACAGGAGAACATACATATGAAGATGAATGAGATGAAAGTCAACATTAGTATTAAACTAAACCTAAAACAGTCAAAACAGGGTAATAACAAAGGAGGTGAGTAAGATGATTATAGAACCCTAATACTAAACAAGTTAAAACAGGATGATCATAAACCCTAATACTAAACATGATCTTAAAAGAAAAGGTTAAAGCATACAAAATCAAGCAAAAGAAGCTAAGATAATAATCTATGTATATCAGAGAAGCATGCAAAGCAAATAAAGAAGAATAACATGATGAACAGAAACAAAACAAGCACTCATAAGCATGCAAATCAAACAAAAATAACAGAATAAAGCATAAGATAACAAATAAAGGGATCAGGGACTTAGCTCGCGGGGCCTGTCCCCCGAGCTTCCTATTCTCTTTCCTTTCTCTATTTCTCTCATATTCTCAGGCTCCTTTTATTCTTTCTTGTTTTCTTTTTCTTTGTTTCTTTTCTGGACTCTTTTTTTTCTTTTATCTTTCTCTGCTTTTCTTTCAGGCCTAAAGACGAGGCCTTTTGGATTCTGGGTTGCAGGAGGTGTTCAAGGGTGAGGAAAAGGTGGGGTCTTGATTGGGGTTGAACTTGGGGTCGCCGGAGTTAGGGTTCCGACGACCTTCTTCGGGATATTCGAGAAGTTCCAGGGACATTCGAGGGGAGCCAGTGGTATGGGTGGATAGATCATGTAAAGGGGAATAGAACGGCATTGGTTTTATGTGGTTCTTCATACTTTGGTGGTCACCGGTGTAACTTCGGTGACCGGGACTTTGAAGAACGGGGTATTTTTCTGGGGTTTTAGGTGTATTATGAAATGATGAAGAAGGAGAAGAAGATAGGAGATGTAAAGGGAGGCCGGCGACCACCGTGGAGGGTGGTGGCCGCCATGGCTAACTAGGGTTGTTGGGGTTGAAGACGATGGTGATGAAGATGAAGAGAAGGGCGGCTGGCTATTAGGGTTATGAAATGGCTAAAATGAGACGGCCGTTCAGACAAGGCCTTTATATAGGCCAAATATCCGAGATAATCTCGACCGTCCAATTGATGGAGATCGACGGCTTATACGTGCGTTACTAAAACGGCGTCGTATCATTTGCTTATTAGACTAAGGTAACGCCCGTTAGATCACATTGAATGAACGGCTGAGATTAAATCTCAACATTAATTAATTCTCCTATAATTCAAACATTATTCTCAGCCGTTGATTTGAGGAGACGAACGGCTGAGATCATCTCTGCTTACAGCCTTTGGACCGGGTCTGTTTGGGCTTAAGGATTGGGCCAACGGTTTGGACCACAATTGGCCCAAATTCATTTACACAACATATATATATTTTATATTTTTCTGATTTTAATGATTTTTATGTATTTTCTTTTATACTTTTTTTTCTTTTTCTTTTATGAAAAATTATAAATCCTAATTTACTAATTACTCTAATTTTCTAATATTTTTTGCAATTTTTCTGCTATTTTTCTTTATTTCTACTACTTAAACTATTTTGCTAATTTTTTGATTAACTAAACTAACAAATTAATTACTGCTATTTTTTGATTTTTTCTAATTTTTTTACTTATTCAAACACACAAAATATAACTAATTTCAAACAAAGCAAGTAATTACACTCAAAAACATTTTATTTTAATTTTGGAATTTAAAGGCTTAGTGCAAAAATCATGTGCTCACAGTACCGATGGGAGTTTGGCTGGAGCTGGTAACGACATGGGCGCTGTGGGCGATGGCGATGGCGATGGCGATGGCGGAACGGGTGGTGAGGCGGCGAGGGTAGGTGACAGCGTGACTGGCGCGGGCGGTGGTACCAATGGCCCTGAGTGAAAAATGATTAGTTGATGAATTTCCTGACGGTTGTTGCCATGTATTGCTATTTTTCTCTCTTTTTTTTTTGCTTTGTTGTTGTTTATTTTCGGACAAGATTTGAATCGGGATGGACGGGTGTGGCCCGCATCCGTCTCTTTGAATTAAGGGGGAATTCCCCTTTTCGTGTTGCTTCTTTATTGCTTGCTCCATTTATGTTTCCCCTTAGTTCGGTCGTTGATTATCCCGGATCAAGGGCCCATAGCCCGAATACTGAACCATCTATGGTTGAATCAATTTGGCGGGGGCTCGCGATCAAGGCCCCAGCTTGACTTGTCGTTAAACATAGGTAGAGTGTTCTCGACTCGAGGGCTCGTAGTCCAAATGTTAATTTTATCAATGGTTGGAGGTGACGGCGCATAGCTCGAGTCTTAGTTCAACCGTAGTTGAATTTTTTGGCAAAGGCGTGTGGCTTGAGTCCCAGTTCAACTGTTATTGAACTTTATCAATTGTTGGAGGCAAGAGCGCATAGCCCGAGTCTTGGTTCAACTGTAGTTGAACTTTGTTGATTCTTTTGAGTCGAGGGCTCGTAGCCCGGGTATTAATTCAACCGAGGTTGGATTAATATGGCGAAGGCTCGTGGCTTGAGTCCCAGTTTAACCGTAATTGAACTTTGTTGATTCTTTTGAGTCGAAGGCTCGTAGTCCGTGTATTAATTCAACTGAGGTTGGATTAATATGGCGAAGGCTCGTGGCCTGAGTCCCAGTTCAATTGTAGTTGAACTTTATTAATTTTTTTGAGTCGAGGGCTCGTAGCCCGAGTGTTAATTCAACTGAGGTTGGATTAATATGGCGAAGGCTCGTGGCCTGAGTCCCAGTTCAACCGTAGTTAAACTTTGTTGATTCTTTTAAGTAGAGGCTCGTATCCCGGGTATTAATTCAACTGAGGTTAGATTAATATGGTGAAGGCTCGTGGCCTGAGTCCCAGTTCAACCGTAGTTGAACTTTGTTGATTCTTTTGAGTCGAGGGCTCGTAGCCCGGGTATTAATTCAACCGAGGTTGGATTAATATGGCGAAGGCTCGTGGCTTGAGTCCCAGTTTAACCGTAATTGAACTTTGTTGATTCTTTTGAGTCGAAGGCTCGTAGCCCGGGTATTAATTGAACTGAGGTTGGATTAATATGGCGAAGGCTCATAGCCTGAGTCCCAGTTCAATCGTGGTTGAACTTTGTTGGTTCTTTTGAGACAAGGGCTCGTAGCCCGAGTATTAATTCAACTGAGGTTGGATTAATCTGGCGAAGGCTCGTGGCCTGAGTCCCAGTTCAATCGTAGTTGAACTTTGTTGATTCTTTTGAGTCGAAGGCTCGTAGCCCGGGTATTAATTCAACCGAGGTTTGATTCATATGGTGAAGACTCGTGGCATGAGTCTCAGTTCAATCGTAGTTGAACTTTGTTGATTCTTTTGAGTCGAGCGAGTGTTAATTCAACCGAGGTTGGATTAATACGGCGAAGGCTCATGGCCTGAGTCCCAGTTCAACCGTAGTTGAACTTTGTTGATTCTTTTGAGTCGAGGGCTCGTAGCCCGAGTGTTAATTCAACTAAGGTTGGTTTAATATGGCGAAGGCTCGTGGCTTGAGTCCCAGTTCAACCGTAGTTGAACTTTGTTAATTATTTTGAGTCGAGGGCTCGTAGCCCGAGTATAGACGAGATGAATCAGGCTTGCTCTGATTGGGTTTCTAACCCTTCGTTCGTCGTTTTCCCTTTTCTTCTGACTTCAGGAAAGGCTACGCGATCTTGCTATGAAATCCCTACAGACGGCGCCAAATTATTTGACTCAAAATGTTTGCAAGCATTTAAGAATTCAAGACAATCAATAAAAATAAAGGGCCAATCATAGCAAGTCGTAACATATCTGAAATCTAATAAGTAAAAGATAGTGGAAATAATTGTATGGATAACAGAGAATGTTGGTGATATTTTATTCATGATATTGAATTGATCTGCCTCTCCATGAACAGGTTCAGATCTTTACAACCATGTTTTGAGAGATCTACCGTCATTCAGTCATTTGTTTTTTTGGGTTCTCACTCTGTGTTTTACTCTGTGTTTCTTAGAGTCCCCCATGAGGAAAGAGTGGAACCCCTTTTCTGATGTGTGCCCTTGTATTTATAGATTGTTGTACGAATTGGCTCTCTTGGAGATTGGGCTCACATTGGAGGGTTATTTCAGACACATCCGAGGAGTGTCGACCCCAGGCTTTGGGCGGATACAAACAATATTTTTGGTTGAGGCAATCCTGGCGTCAGTTATATTCGTGTTGGTCGAGAGGAATGGTTAACCTGATTGATTGACGTGTGATCAAATTATGACTCATACAGTATTAATAGTTGTTGCAATGACTCACGTCGTGACCTAATCAAGTTTGGGATATAGAAACAAGGCGAAATGACTTCTTGACCACTCAAACTTGCAGCCTATTATAAAGCCGATAGACCAATTTACAAGTTTCCCATTTGAACACTCCAACTAGTGTTACCCTTGACTAATAAACACGTTGGAACCTTGACCATCTACGCATGTATTACACTTCTGCTAACGTGTCCACCCAGTCAACATTGAGCCAATTAAAACATTACACGTTAGACATCCAACCCTTTTACCATTCCCGTTTGCCTTTCTCTCTCTATCAGTGAAAATCCAAAATCAAGACTCTATTTTTACTTTTCGTGTCTTCTTTGAGCTGCTCAATTACATATACAAATACAACATTAGCCATAAATTATTCCTGGAACTTAGGGAGCTGAACAGAAAAAGCTAAATAGCAATTGGACATGAAACTCACCTTAGAAAAACACCTGGCTGCTTCAAAAACGCCTTCTCCGTCTGCAACAGAAAACAAACCCATTAGAAAACAAACCCATTAGAATGCTCCATCACTTCAAAGAAGATGTGAGAAGTTCAGAAATCGACAGGCTCTCGGCCTCTTTCCAAGAAAAGAGGACAATGACTCGACAAAAAGGAAAGTCAAATCTGTAATCTTTGAACCTCTTTAAGGAGGGGCACGGTCAATTTCTACAATCAATAAAGATCCGTGAGTATTGCTTAAAGGAAAATGATTGTTTCATTGTTTTTCGCTAGTAAAATAATTAATTTCTTTAAAGCCTGATAGAAACAAGTGAATGGGTGATAAGCAAAAATTTCGATGAAATTGTAAGGCTTGTGGATTTATGCGTGCTTTTATTACAAAGTTTGGTTTTCAAAGATAAAGTGCTTCCATGAAAGTTTGATGACTCCTATGATTTACCATTTAGCGCATCCCAGACACTATTGATTTTGTGTTACATTATTGTTCATTAGTGGACCACATTTATTGGCTTCTATGCTGTCCAAAGTGTCACATCACAAAATTTCTTTTAGTAATTAATGTAAATAAACGTTCACCCAACTGTTGAATTAAAAATAATTAGAGAATATGTAACATTATATTTATATATAATTAAGAAGAAAAATTTGGTGGAAAGTATTCCGTATTCCCATAAAGTCTGAGACCGATCGCACTCAAATATTAGTAGCTGCTACACGACTCGAACTCGACTATTAGTGTAAAGATTCCAAAATGTTTTGTCCTTTGGGCCGTCGGTCCATGGGTCGAGCGGAGAGTTTGGGTCACCCAGCTGGTTGACCGTTGATGAGGGGCAGTTAAGGTCAACCAACCATTATTTTCATTAAAGAAATTAAAGCAATAAAATATAAATGAAATAATATGCTTGTGCCAAATGCATAACATACAAAATAGGAAATAAGGAGGAATTACTGGGTTTTCTTTTCAGTTATTTTCACTTCTTTAATGGTTTTATAATCTCAACCTTTATTTAGTATTTTTTAATTTGTTACAGAGGGAAAATCTTGAAACCAAAATCAGGACCCCTAAAAATAGAAAAAACAATCAGGAGTTATCCCTTTTGTCATTTTACATAGAATCACTATTAAGTTTGTCATGAATAAATCTATTGCTCATTTTGATGTTTTATGTTCCGATTTTTATTTAAATAAAAGGAAAAAAGCTTAAATTTATATTGAGTCATACCATGAAAGTCTGGGAGCGAGTGGTAGAAATGAGAGTGCGAAGGATGGTGTCTATTTCAGACAACCAGTTCGGATTCATGCCGGGGGCGATCTACCACAGAAGCTATCCACCTTATTAGGAGGATGGTGGAAAAATACATGGATAAGAAGAAGGATCTTCACATAATGTTTATTGATCTAGAGAAAGCGTACGACAACGTTCTTAGGGAGGTCTTATGGAGTTGCTTAGAGGTTAAAGGGGTCCTGGTTGCCTAAATTAGGGTGATTAAAGACATGTATGATAGAGCTAAGACTCGTGTTAGGACAGAATGAGGTGACTCCGAGCATTTTTTGGTTGTTACGGGGTTGCAGCAAGGGTCTACGTTCTGGCCTTTCCTATTTGCGCCCTGGTGATGGATGCACTAACTCATCATATTCACGTGGAGGTGCCATGGTGCATGCTATTTGCTGGTGACATAGTTATAATTGACAAGACACGGGGCGACGTCAACGAGAGGCTAGAGGTTTGGAGACATGCCCTTGAGTCTAAAGGTTTTAAGTTGAGCAGGACGAAGACGAAATACCTCGAGTGCAAATTTGGGGACGAGCCGACGGAAGCGGGAGCGGAAGTGAGTCATGACTCTCAAGTCATCCCTAAGAGGGGTAGTTTCAAGTGCCTTGGGTCAATTATTCAGGGGATTGGGAAGATCGACGAGGATGCCACACACCGTATAGGGGTGGGATGAATGAAGTGGAGGTTAGCGACGAGAGTCCTGTATGACAAGAAAGTGCCACCATTACTAAAAGATAAGTTTTATATAGTAGTGGTTAGGCCTGTCATGTTGTATGAAACCGAGTGTTAGATCGATTAAGAACTCACACATCCAGAAGATGACAGTAGTAGAAATGAGGATGTTGAGGTGGATGTGCAAACATACAAGAATGTATAATGAAGATATTCGAGAGAAGGTGGACGTGGCTCCCATGGAGGACAAGATGTGAGAAGCAAGACTCAGATGGTTCGAGCACATTCAAAGGAGGAGCACTTATGCACCGGTGAGAAGGTATGAGCGGCTATTGTGGTGGACACGAGGAGAGGTAGAGGGAGACCTAAGAAGTATTGGGGAGGGGTGATCAGGCAGGACATGGCGTGACTTAAGATTAATGAGGACATGGCCCTTGACAAGGAACTGTGGAGGTCGAGCATTAAGGTTGTAGGTTAGGGGAAAGTTGTGGATATTTCTACAGTGCACTAGAGTGAGACTAGCGTGTTAGGAGTTAGTCTTCGAATGCTACTGATCAGCTACTGATGTATGGCTTTATCTATTGGATATTAGTATACCTTCCATCCTTTTCTTATTTTCTATATTCCTTATATTGCTGTTATTTTGTTATTTTATGTTATGTTATTTTATGTTATGTATTTTATGTTATTTTATTATGAGTCGATTGATAGTACTAATATATCGTCTGTTGATAGCTTCTCTGCCCCTCGGGGTAGGGGTAAGGTCTGCGTACATATTATCGTCTACAGACCCAACTTATGAGATTATACTTGGCCGTTGTTATTGTTGTTGAAAAAAGCTTAAATCTATTTATGTGCTATCTAAATTGAACATTTTGGTTCTCTTTGTTAAACTTGTAGTCTAATATTGCCTAGGCGTAAGAAAATCTCACGTTTGTATTGACGCTTGATGGCTTCAACCTTAGAGTGATTTGAGAGTATAGTAAAGATGGGTAAAGTTAGACAAATGTTCACTATATTACATAAGAGTGTTGTTGTTTATCCGTAAAAATGTACAATTGAATTTATATGTGCTTTATAAACAAGCGAATTGTACGATTTGATCCAAATAATAAATAAATTAAACAAAATATAAGACTTAACCTCGGGGTTGAGATAAAACAACATACATTGTGATCCCGAGAGCAGGACTTCCAAAGGTAATAATAACAATATAAATGAGCAATAAGGTAAAATTGTATTGAACATTGAACTTAGTGTAGTATATGCTTGTCAAATTATTCGTGTCCTTACAATGATAATATAGCTCACTATTTATAGTTTCATTATATGTGACAAAATAATTAAAAAATAATAGTTATCCACCCATATTATCCATTAAACTTGGATCCAATAATGAACTTCTTAAAAATGAGTCGAATATGGATAAGAAATATATTATCCACTTAGAAAATGAACAGCCAAATGGATAACCCATGGATAACTAATGAGTTTAACTTTTACATTTGTAAAGCCTTGAATTGAGGATTCTCAAGTTTGAGACACTAGGAATTTTTCTAAAAGTGATTACATTCAAGAAGCCATGGATAATATGGATATCCAAATTATTTGCCGGATAAATCATTTTTATCCGTATCAAATACGGGTTAGGTCGGATAACTTATTCGTTTTTGAGCCGCTCATATCCAACCGACTCGCCCATTTGCCACCCCTAAGAATGTCCTAGGATAAAGCCCATTTTAAATGATAATTATGAGGGCCATCGAAGAATGTGTAACTATAGACAATGAATATAATATTTTTTTTAATCGTGCATTTAATATTATAGAATATTCTTCATTGAATGTTACCAAGTGACAAATATTTATTTTGCATTTATGAGTATTATTCTCTTTAGTAACAAGTGAGATCGTTGTCTCATCAAATTGTCTTCTATTTTTCGATTCACGTATTATTTCATATGCTATCATTAAATATAAATGTATTTACGTACAGTTGATAACGATAAAGGCGAGTACAAGATGATATGTTGACGTCAATAATAACAGGATAAATTTGGACCTTCTCACCAATTAAATTGGGATGATATGTTAGATTTTCTTTATAACCTTTTAATTATTTTTTTCTCTAGATATTTATTTACAAAAAAATAATAAGCAATTACTTTTTTTATTCTAATATATGTGCCGTAGTTGGTTTTAAACATGTTACTATAAGATTTATATGACTATAAATCATTTAATTAGGAGTCAATGAACAAATTAAAAATAAAATTTTTGGTTAAAACAATAAATTATATTTAAAAATAAAAGATGAAATATTCCTTTTGCAAAGGATTATAGTGCCAAAGTAAAATGAAATTGAGAAAATATTATAGTTCTGGAGAAAATATTAGTTTGAGGAAGAGTGTTATGGAATGAGATGCTGTTTGGTCATATGATGGATTCTCGAAACCGGCTATTCTTCAGCGGTTCACGCAAAATGTGGCGCGCATCTCCTCTTTCTTTCCTTCTTTCTTCTCAATATTCCAATTTTTTCTTTTTTAGGACTCTCGTATTTAATGGCTTTTATCACTGACCAAAAGGCATCGTACTGAAAATTCAACGCAAATCAAAATCAAACCATGGCTCGAAAATCCTTCCCAATCCTAAAAAAACTGATCCAACAATCCACCTATCGCTGTTTCACCACTAACGCCTCGCCACGAGCCGTCACGCTGATCCCAGGCGACGGCGTTGGTCCACTGGTAACCGATTCAGTGGAACAAGTGATGCAGGCAATGAAGGCACCCGTTTACTTTGAGCGGTACGAAGTACGCGGTGATATGAAATGTATTCCGGAGGAAGTAATTGATTCGATTAAGAAGAATAAGGTTTGTTTAAAAGGAGGGTTAAAAACACCGGTCGGCGGTGGTGTTAGTTCGCTGAATGTGCAAATGAGGAAAGAGCTTGATCTGTACGCTTCTATTGTGCATTGTTTCACTTTCCCAGGGTTGCCTACGCGGCATGAGGATGTGGATATTGTTGTGATTAGGGAGAATACTGAAGGAGAGTATGCTGGCCTTGAGCATGAGGTTGTTCCCGGTGTCGTTGAGAGCCTTAAGGTACTGCAACTTTTTTGTTCTGAGAATATTTCATTTTAGTATGTTATGCGAGTCTCTTAGATTCATAATTTTTGCAAACCTCTGCCCATGTGAGAAGATGAAAAAAATGACGAGGTGCGAATTGATATTGAGGATTCATTTTGCCAACCCCAAATAGTTTGGATTGAAGCATAGTTTTTGTTGTTGTATCCAATTTTACTGTATCTAAAAAAGGGATCATGCACTACTTTAAGTAGAATTGCACGTGTAGGTGGCTCTTATGTGCATTTGGGTACTCTGAGCTTTCAAATTGCTAAAAGGATGCTGCGATGCCTTGTTTTGTTTTTTGAATGTGCACTTAAAAGAATTGGCTCTGAGGGCTGGGCACGGGGTCCCAGTCCCGAACCCGTCGGCTGTCAGTGGACTGCTCGAGCTGATCGCCGCGTGCTGGCCGGGGGACGGACTGGCCTCCCATGTGCCCCGAGCATGCGGTTGGCCTAAATGTGAGTCCATGGCGACGGACGTCACGACAAGTGGTGGTTGAAACTCAAAATCTTGTAATGTCGCGGCTCCAACCCGTCGCATGTTTGGGCTTCCCGACGACCCGACCTTAATCGCGCTTAGGCAGTCCGACCGCGACCCCAGGTCAGGCGGGACTATCCACTGAGTTTAAGCATATCAATTAGCGGAGGGGCCTCGCACTTGCCCCGACGGCCGGGTGTAGGTCGTGCTCTTAAGAGCCATCCATTTTCGGGGCTAGTTGATTCGGCAGGTATCCTTGAGATTTAGATCATAATCATGTTCTTGCTCATTAGCCTGGTTGTATGCATAAGGCCTAGTAGGACCCACAGGGTGCACACTAATGCACTGGTTCCTTAGTAGGTCAGTATGATAGGCCCGATTTTGGGGCATTGGGCAATACGGGGCACATTTTTTGGGAAATACTTAGTGCCCCATCCTTGTGCTGGAGAGTGCATATTTCCTGAAGCTTGGCTGCTTCTTCATTTTATATATCATTGACATTATTATCATATAAATATCCTTGATAGATGATGTAATCTTGAGTGAAGTGTATACATTGTCAGCTGCAGCTGACCTGTTTGATTGTGGTCTGTCATGAGGAAGAATTACACTGTTAGAGCTTACTTTTACCTGGCCACCTCAAAAGGCTAGAGAAATGGCTCAGTTTAGCAAGATGCACGTGATTTTTTCGATATATGAATTCTCATTTTGTGACTTTACCAATTTCTGCATATATGGTTTAAATGTTACTCTTTGCTTGTTGATCCTTCTATAAAATGTAGTTGTTCTTTTTCTCTTTATCAATCTTCCTTTGTGGTTCCTCATATTATATCGACTCCTCTGTAAAGTTCTCCTGTTTCATGACTTGCTTTAATCCTATACATTCACGTTTTCCCTTTTCCAGGTGATAACAAAATATTGTTCAGAGCGTATAGCAAAATTTGCGTTCGAGTATGCTGATGTAAACAAAAGAAAGAAGGTTACAGCTGTGCACAAAGCCAATATTATGAAACTTGCAGATGGTCTATTCCTAGAATCATGTAGGGAAGTTGCAACTAAATATCCAGAAATACAGTACGAGGAGATTATTGTGGATAACTGCTGCATGCAACTTGTCTCAAGGCCAGAACAGTTTGATGTCATGGTATAGGGATATGCCGTGGCTTTTCTCTTTACTACCGTCCTTAAATTCTAGCTTCTTTTACATCTGATATCTAACAGTGTCATCCAAATTTATCAAAAAGAAATCTAGTGGTGAATGTCATCCATTGGTTTAATCTTTGAGGAGAGGACGGGCTTGCTGAGAGCTTGTCCTATCTGCTGTTTGTGTGCAGTTGGATAATTTGCTTGATTTTTGAAGTTTGAAACTCGCTTGAACGTGCTATGAGACTAGTTCATATGGTATTTGGCTATGGATTAATAATAAGCAAATAATATTGGTAGTTAGGAATGGTCATTAGGTTGCTTACATAGTCAACGGGCCTAGTCTTGGCACTCTGTTTCTAGCATATATTTTGACTTCTTAATTTTGTGTTCTTACTGGTAACTGCCAACTGCCAACTGCCAAGACCAGTGATGTGATGAAAAACAGAGTCCAAAACTGCAAAAATATTGAAGTCTTTTCCCTTCTCCTTCATTTACAACCGAGGTACTTGGATAATCTTGCACCTGGGATTCCCTTGACTAGCCTCTTTGATTTCTTGTAAAATAATAGGATATCAGTAAGCTTGGTTGGTGAGAAGAAATGCTTGCCTCACTCGGTACAACTTACGGAGTAGGGGATGCAAATCATATTTTTGCAGTGTAGAATCACTGATTAGCTATGGGACATGTTTCTCACTCTTCTGTACTCAATTGGGCTATGCCTAGAACTGTTTTGGTATTCCTACAGTCAAGGGACTGAGAGGTACTCGCACAAGATTATGGAATGCTACCCCAGCAGCTTGGTGGACTACCTGGAGAGAGAGGAATGCCAAATATACTTAGTCTTAAGTTTAAATATATACTTTTCCTATCTTTTTGGGATAAATGGCACGACTGCAGATTTCCAAGGACATGGCCCTTGATAGGAAGGTCTGGTGGTCAAGCATTAGGGTTGTAGGTTAGGGGTAGTAGAGCTTTCCTTACTTTATATCCGGGGTGAGGCGGGGTTGGATTATGGTTGATCTTAGATGACTTGCAGTTTATGTGGAGTCCACACTATCCTAGCTGTTTGTCTTAGCCCCGGGCCTTGGATATTGGTTACTGTTATTGCATGTCATTTATCTTGTGGTTGTTATGCTTATGTTACTATTACGGATTCTACTGGAGTTACTAATGAATTGTCTTTTCTTGTTTTTGGTTTCGTCTTTCTGAGCCGAGGGTCTATCGGAAACAACCTCTCTGTCCTACCGGGATAGGGGTAAAGTCTGCGTACATTACCCTCCCCAGACCCCACTTTGTGGGATTTTACTGGGTAGTTGTTGTTGCTATCTTTTTGGGAGAACATGGCAAATATAAATGTTATTCAGCATGTTGAGATCATATTTGACTTTTTAAACTCCTTACATACTCTGTTACAACTAACAGAAGCTTGTAACTGGAATGTCCAGGCTTCCAGCATATGCTTGTTGCTGGTTATACATCTATAAAAGCTTACCTTACTTGTCAAAATATAGGATATCAGTGAGAAAGCATGTATGGGAAAAATTAAGATTAGTAGAGGTAGGTATCACCCTCCCTGCCTTTCTTACTGTGGTTGCTTTAGATTAAGAGTCATCAGCTTTCCTGCATCAATGCACAAACAATCTTTTCGTGTGTTATTAGCTGCCCGATTCTAACTTGTCTCCTCATTTAGACTTAGCTGGTAAGCTTGTTACTGAACTTCAACCATTGCGATCATGCAGGTGACACCCAACCTCTATGGGAACCTAATTGCAAATACAGCTGCTGGTTTAGCTGGTGGAACAGGAGTCATGCCAGGAGGTAAATCCTTCAGACAATTTTTGAATGATTTACATCTATTATGCTAAGCTGTTGATTTTCGATGGCATTAGCAGCCTTTTTTTTCTGTATAAAGATATGGTTGATTTTGTATACAACAACAACAACAACAACAACCCAGTATAATCCCACTTAGTGGGGTCTGGGGAGGGTAGTGTGTACGCAGACCTTACCCCTACCCTAGGGTAGAGAGGCTGTTTCCAAATAGACCCCCGGCATCCTTCCCTCCAAGAACTTCCCACCTTGCTCTTGGGGAGACTCGAACTCACAACCTCTCGGTTGGAAGTGGGGGTTGCTTACGATCAGAGCAACCCCTCTTGTCTCTAATCTGTCACACACATTTTATCAAATAGAGTTCCGGTGATCTAAACCTGTTAACTTCCCAGCAGCCAAAACAACTAGCTTCTTTGTAGATGGGTTTCCTGGTAATTTAAGTATAGCTATACTACAGAGAATCAATCCAATAAATGTTCTAAATGGATAGAAGACTCATATTATATTGGCAGACAGAACTAGTAAATTGCAGTAACAGAAGATCGAGCTGTTACGAGTTACTGAAAGGAAAAGGAATAAGCAGGATGACTGTTAAGCGCATCATCCGTTGGACTTGCAGTACAACCAGATTGGCATCAGAAGGTCAGGGAAATCCTTGCAGAGGTCATGGAAATCTTTGCACATTGAGATTACAACTATAGCTACCACTTATTCATTATGTTCTTATTCAAGCTGTGCAAGGCAAAAGGAGGTCGAACATAAACATGCCAGAGATAGCGGGCTCAGGCTCGGAAGACATAACCTAAATGCAAAAGATTCCTCAGAGAAAAAAGGTAGCAAAAAAACTTATGCACATTACATTAAAAGAGAGGTTTCAGTAGCTAAGGATCAAATCATGTTATAAATGTTTAATTTGAAATTCGGAGCTTACATACAGAGGTGCCTCATGTTCTGGAGGTGTAGAGATGGGCTTGGAACATGGATCAGTAAGATGAATAACACATTTTCCCCCTGCTGATTACCTGTGAAGGCTATTACAGAGAGTCAAGGTGGGTTAATGGTATTTCGAAGGTCAGAAGCTCTTCCTTGACTACTGGTCTCTGATCGCACTGTCATTAGCCTAATCCTAAACCAAGTCACTAGTGGGACTTCCATTGCGTTTGTGATGGATATCCTGTCTGAATAGACGGAGACGTTTGTGGTGGTTATTTGGAACTTAACAAGGTTTTAAGGAACACGAGAAACCTTCAATAGGCTAGAATTTGTGTTAGGGCTTCGGACAAGAAAATTCTGGTGACTCTGACATTTGATGCAAGCAATTGGAGATACTTGTGTCAATTTGGTCTAAGATGATGAATTGGGTGCAGAAGATAAGGCGTTAGAGAGGTCAGTCAAATGTATTTTCAACAAAAAGAGATGGCCATATGTGAATAAGACGAATTTCCCTTAAAACTATAAAGAGCCAAGCAACTCATCAAAAAACCATAAAGAGCCAAGCAACTTCATCAAAAAACCATAAAGAGCCAAGCAACTTGTGACAAGTGGAGAATTCAAACTGAGATTAACTCAGCCAGATCGGAAGCTTTTGCTCACTGATGGGAAGAGGGGGAACACTAACAACTGAAGTTGTTGTAATTGGGCTGACTCAGCCACAAGAAAAACATTCCATTTAAAAGGAAAGCAGCTGGGTTGTTCGCTTTTGTACCATCTTGGTACTTTTATTAATAAAATCTTACATTATCATAAAAAAAAAAAAAAATCGAAAGCTGGTAGGTGCACGAAATCAAGGCCAATTTGTAAGGCTCAACCACAGATGAATAAGTCGTCTCAGCCTCTCAGCATATAAAAGTAATAAAATTCTAGGCTCTGATCCATGTGGTGAAGACAAACTTTTTGGCTTTCGTATAGGTGAATCATATTGGATACCACGTGAAAAATAAAAAAATAATATCTTGACCCAATGGAGGTGTAGATAGAGGTCTACTTAGAAGCATGATCTTCGTTAGGGATTTTTCTCAGCCATTGAAGATAGTGAAGTTCGGGGATAAAGAATGCAGACCAAAGTCATAACGATTAGCTTGAGCTGAGGAATAGCGGTAAGTGACAAAAATTAACTGCCTCTGTCTGACAAATCAGGAAAGGAAGTCACACAGTCCACAGCATGCTGGAGAGCCAAGGATTAGAGGAGATGGCTACAACAACTGTGCAACTATTTGATGAACCAGTGCCAATGCTGGTGTCAGTACATTTACTTCTCCCTTGTTACAGAGATGATAGCATGTGTTCAAGCTGACCGAACGTTAAGGGTGCATTTTGGAAGGTTTGAAGAGGATGCCCTAGCTCAGCTTGAGCACATTCTTTTGTGGAGATTGCATTGTTCTCGAGTTTGCTTTAGAAAAGTTGAATGCTTCTCTGCCATCAAACTCTATGATTTTTTTAAAGTTCCATAAGAGATGGACCTGTAGATCCACCACTATTGGAAGACATATTTACTTGGGTGTAAGGAAGGAGAAAGATCTGCTGCTTTGGGAAAAGATATTTCTATTCTCTATGGAATAGTGAATTCTTTAAAAAGATAAAGCAGCATGTTCTTCCTAAAACCTTGTTACATCACAAGCCAATACTGTTGGAATCTGGGGATTGAAACAGCAATGTGTATGTCAAATTCAGACAGTTTCCCGTCCATTTCTCCAGTGGGTACAACCACTGATCCAACTCTTGTCTACTGCGCTGATCATCACCCGGAGTAGGTATATTGGTGAGGGCCAAGCAGATATCCTCCGTGCTGCCTAACTTCATCCACCCAGGTTGCACTTGCTCCTAGGGAATGATACTGCTGCTCAATTACTTTATTCGTGTTGGTTTTTTCTTTTCCTTTTATTTTTTGGATATATTTATAGACCGTTATGTTCTTTCAAACTTCACTGTAAATAAATGCTCATTAATACTTGATCTAACTTTTCATTGTTGGAAGAAAGATTAAGTGCATTTGTGCTTTTCTATTCTACAGATCATTTATAGCATCTCTCAGGGAACAATTAGAATATTATGAGTGTTTCTTCCTTGAGCATTAGGCTGCTTATGAGATTTAATGTATGTCTGTGATTTTCTCAGGAAGTGTTGGGACTGATCAAGCAGTTTTTGAGCAAGGTGCTTCAGCTGGGAATGTTGGCAATGAAAAGATTTTGAAGCTTAAGAAAGCCAATCCAGTGGCACTTCTTCTGTCGTCAGCAATGATGCTTAGACATCTTGAATTTCCATCGTTTGCTGATCGTTTAGAAACAGCTGTAAAACGTGTAATAGCAGAGGGAAAAGTCAGGACAAAGGACCTTGGAGGGGATAGCACCACCCAAGAAGTTGTTGACGCAATTATAGGTGCTCTAGACTAATCGGAAATGTACTCAGCAAATCGCTAGAAATTATTCTTCTGTCCAGAGATATGCTTGGCCTATTTTTTGAGCAGCTAGCAATTTTGTTTAAATCTACTTTCCACAATTTTGCTGCTACAATTATTTTATTATGTATCATTGGTTAATAATTCAAAATTGATGCATGATTGCTGTATATGCCCTGTGCATAAAAACCTGTAAACGACCACTTCTTGATCTCTCCATATTATTTAACAAAATTTTGATTCGTGGTGATATTTTGGTCTATTTTGGTTTATACTTTCTTATTTTTATTCTTCTCTCTGTGGTTAGAGAAACGCATGTCGTCGTGTTCTTCTGTTTTTATTTTATTCAGCCATGTGTAGTAGACCTCCTTTCTTTATTTCTTGTCTTTCGTTCTCACTTCATTCCTTTGCTTCTTTTTAAAAAAAGAAAAAATATTATTTTTCGGTGTTATCGTTTCTGCAACTGTTTGTGTTCGTTAGCTTCCACTTCAAGACAAGATAAATCTGAGATCTACCTTTCTAATATAGTTTGTTAGTCTATTTAATTGTATTCCGGAGTATCGTCATTTTGCTTAAAAAGGAGATGTCCATCCAGATAGAAAAGTACCGATGTACAATGGTTTATTCACTTAGAGGTTCATTCGGAAAAGGGCCTAAAATGCCCCTCAACTATCAGATTTGGTCTAAAAATGCCCCTCATCCACCTATCGGGCCAAATATGCCATTCTGTTAATATTTTTGGCTCACAAATGCCCTTTGAGTTAACGGAAGGACACATGTCATCCTCTTATTGGCGCATTCTAAATATTTCATAATTAATTAAAAAGACACATTATTCATACCTGAAAAATAAATAAAATTTTTCTAAAATACTTACAAAAGTTTATTAACAAAATCTGTTTTTTTTTTGTTTTTGTAAAAACTGGAAAAAAAATCTTATTTTAGTAAAAAACTAGATTTTTTTTTTAAAAAACTGTTTAAAATTTTTTTTTTTAAAACTGCATTTTGTTTTTGTAAAAACAGATTTTTAGAAAACTGGATATTTTTTGTAAAATCTGTTTTTTTAGAAAACTGGATTTTTTAAAACTTGTTTTTTTAAACTGTTTTAAAGTTTTAAAAAATTCAGTTTTCTAAAAAAACAGATTTTACAAAAAATATCCAGTTTTCTAAAAATCTGTTTTTACAAAAAAAATCTAGTTTAAAAAAAAGTTTAAAACAGTTTTTTTTTTAAAATAAATAAAAAATCTAGTTTTTTACTAAAATAAGATTTTTTTTCCAGTTTTTACAAAAACAAAAAAAAAACAGATTTTGTTAATAAACTTTTGTAAGTATTTTAGAAAAATTTTATTTATTTTTCAGGTATGAATAATGTGTCTTTTTAATTAATTATGAAATATTTAGAATGCGCCAATAAGAGGATGACACGTGTCCTTCCGTTAACTCAAAGAGCATTTGTGAGCCAAAAACATTAACAGAAGGGCATATTTGGCCCAATATGTGGATGAGGGCATTTTTAGACCAAATCTGATAGTTGAGGGGTATTTTAGGCCCTTTTCCGTTGATTATATGGTAAAGCGAAATAATACTGAGTACAAAAATTTAAAAGTTAACTGCTCGCTGGAAATCCCATCATATCCGCGCAAGCTCACGTTTGTGCTTTAATTGCTGATTTATAATACTTGGCATTGCCAACACGATGAGGAAACAATTAAGAAATGTTCAATTCGAGTTTTCTTTTTGCTTTGTCAACTCTAATATGATCGAAGAAAAAACTCTTACTCCAACCATTCCCTCATTTTTTTCCCTAACTTTTTTATATTCTTCTCTCTTCTATATTATATCTTTCATTTCATTTTCATTTTTTAATGTTCATTAAACAAATTTCATCTTTTATTTTATTAATTTAATATTTCCATAATTAAAAAAATCCATAAAATTTTAAATAATATAATTTGTAAGCAATTATTATAGATTAACTAATAATTCAAATAAAAGTGATATAATATTATAAAATATTACATATATATCATTAAGAGTATATAAAATTAAAATAAAAGATTAAATAATAAAATAATAGTGAATAATAATGGGGGAGATGAATAGTGTACCTCATATTTGAGGGAACACTATTCATCCCCATTTTCGGGACAAAAATAAGAAGGGTTGGGGCCAATTTCCCTCAAAATTGCCCCCATTATGGGGGATGTGGGCAAGATTGGAGATACCCTAAGTTATCGCAAAATGTGAAAATCCCCATTTTGGGGACAAAAAATAGGAAAGGCCATCTCCAACCTTGCCCCCATTTTTTGTCCCAAAAAAATGGATTTCCCCGTTTTGGGATAACTTGCATGATCTTCACATTGGCAATATATGTCATTAGTTCTGAAAGGTTCCAGATGCTACTCTTCAATCTTCCCTCTGACTTATTCTCAACCATCACCATCACCATGAGTCAGTCAGGATTAGCACGAAATCTTATTTATAGTACCAATTCAGTTCAAATTAAATTAAACCTATAAATACACAGAGAAGAGACCTCGCCACTTGTGTCAGGTTTCAATGAATCTTCAATCTGAGCCATTGCGAATCAATGGAGGGTTTGCTTAAATGTTCTAGAGGAAGAACTTCTATCATTGATGGACCTTCTGTGAAGTATACTTGGGAAGAGACACATGCACGATGTATAAAGCTTGCTTCTTCTTTGTCTGAGCTTGGAATTACTCGTGGAGATGTGGTAAGTTTCTTCTAACCATTTACGTTAGAACATATATAGGATGACTAAAGAACAACGAAACAATATTGAAAATACTTGTAATTGCTTTTAATTTGGAGCAGCACCAATGGCCTCTTATCTTGATGTTCAACATTATATCAACCGAAAAATCGAATTAAAAAATCAATGGGCCTTTGGTTTGATTTGTTATATAAAAAATGATCCAAACCAACATACACACATAAATGTATAAAATTTTAAATAAACTTTCTTCAAAAAGTGCGTCCATACATAATGTGAGAATAGTCAATATACTAACTATTATAGAAAGTATGTCTTTATTTACTTTTAAATGATTAACTTAACGTGCATGATCATTTATTTATTTAAGCGTTGTTGACACACTTCAATCTTCTTATTCTTTCATGATACAAGACAAGTTTTTATTAAGTTCATCTAGTATTTTATTTATATTTTTTGAAAATAAATAAATAAAGTATATTATTGTTAAGTTGAACTGCAACAACATGCAAACCTTCATAGCAATCATGATACGGATTAGAAATTTTGGATAAAAGAAATACTGAACTACACCATAAAAAATGATCATTTTTAGCATGCATGATATGGATCAGAAAGGTCCAGACAAGGGGCAGGGTCACTAAAATTAACAAAAATGTCACATGTTTTCGATAGAGGTATTCTTTCCTAAAAATTATTTTTTCTTTAAAATTTATCATTAATCATAACAGAAGCAGAAAAGTCTACACAAAATAATAAGCAAAAAGTTGGAAAAGAATATCAGTATTAAAAATAAACCTGGGTCGAGAAAAAATGAAATTAGAAAAGGAAACCCCGATAATGATCCTTATTTAGCTTGGACACATGAAAAATCTAAGTTATTGACTTATTGTCATATATTTTAAATAATTAATTTGGGAGATCCATGTGTTGGATGAAAATTACTCAGTTTTTGTAAACTTAATGGATTATATGTGCTCAAGATATTAAAAGAGACTAAAATAGACTTATCCCCAAACTTAAGGGGCCTTTTGGTTAACAATCTAATTTTACACGTAATTGAGAAGTACTTTTAATTAATAGAACACGTATTCATACTCGCACGTTACGGGAAGAATATTAAATATAATTTTTTTATTTAAATTATATTTTGGTGATAAAATTTGGTGTTTAAACTTTTTTTTTGAATGAATGTAAAATTAATCAATTGACTTCTTGATACTAAGCTTAATCTTATAAATAATAATTTTTAATTCTAAAATTGCCAAGTGGCTTTTTATTATGCTGCCACTTGGCTTAATATGATGTTTTTATCTCTCCTTTTATTATGTATAAATAATATAACATATAATACATAGATACCATCTTTAATATAACATAGATAATATATATTTCTTACTTCGTCCAAAATATATGTTCTTTATTATTTTATATAAATGTATCAATCGTTTGATTATTTTTCTATATTGTATGAAATAAGAAATTAGACTTTTCTTCTATTTTATTTTCAACATAAAGTCTTGCTTTTAAAGTTTTACGTCCAATATATATATATATATATATATATATATATATATAATGTATCAAAAACATTAAAATTTTTCTCTACATTATATGGAATAAGCAGTTAGAATTTTCTTCTATTTTATTTTCAATATAAAGTTTTGAATTTTATATTTTTTACTATGTTGTTTATAATTATTTCAAATTCAAATCAGACTTTTCTTCTATGTTTAAATTTAAACTCAATAATAGTAACTAATTATTAATAACACATGGTGCATAATTTATTCATTTTAAAATTTAAATTCAAAAAAAAATTATTACATAACCTAACTAATTTGTCCTAAAATTGCCAAATGACTTTTGTTCTGTTGTCACTTGGCTTAGTATGATGTTTTTGCCAATCCTATTATATATAGAATTATAGATAGATAGATGAGTCGATAATGACTTAACTAAATCCCATATTCTTAGCAGGGAAAAAATAGTTCCATCTTTTCCAAAATTTTGAAATCCAACGCAAAATTTGTCTTAAGTCTAACATTACAGTCATACACCATTTTCTACATCTTTTTGTATTTTGCTCTCTCAATGCCTCTACGTTTCATTAATTATACTCGTAATTAATAGTTTTCGCTCTAGTTTTCATTCATCAATTGTCTATTGTCCCATTTATAGTGATATCATGTACATGTTTTCGCTTCACTGTTAAATGGCTATTATGTTGAATAAATAAAAAAAAATCTAACCTACCCGACCTGCTTGCTAATTTGACGTGTTTTAAACTTGGATGAAATGTAGCCCAATTTGACACTATTAGGTAGGATGGTAAAAGTAGTAGGAAATGATTGTAATTCTTTAAATAAACTCTCTATGTGCTTAGTTGAAGCAATCATCCTTCGTGTATTGGGATGTATTCAGTTTTCAATTGACGCGAATCCTCTGTATACTGATATTTCTTGTTGTCATAAATAGTTACCAGTTAAACTCTGTTAGAATGAGGTGGGAATTTAAATGGTTTGCTTTTTCATTTTCATTAGATTTAAAATTATTTATGCAGGTTGCAACATTGGCTCGAAATGTATACGAAATGCAAGAGCTGCATTTTGCATTACCAATGGCTGGCGCAGTTCTTTGTACATTAAATACACGTCATGATTCAGCTATGGTATCAGTACTGCTAAAACATTCAGAAGCAAAAGTCATATTTGAGGATCAACACTTGCTTCAACTTGCTCAGGGAGCCATATCTGAATCCACCACTTCTTGTTGTAATATCTGAATCCAACACTACTGTGGCAAACTCTAATATTCATGAATATGAAAGTCTCCTGGAAAGCGGAAATACAGATCAATTCGCTGTAAGGTGGCCTATAAGTGAATTTGACCCTATTAGCGTTAACTATACTTCTGGAACAACGTCGCGACCAAAAGGAGTTGCTTACAATCACAGAGGTGCATATTGTTAGGACCCGGTGGCACTAAACATTACTGCACAACGGAAAAATAAATGATCAACGAAAAATAAATGACAAAGAATTTAACGTGGTTCACGTAAAACGTTTAGGCTACGTCCACAAACTCGGCACCAACTTCCACTAAAACTTTTAGTAGGCTTACAAAGAG
The DNA here is from genome assembly GCA_032618575.1 of Nicotiana noctiflora. Classification (NCBI taxonomy): domain Eukaryota; kingdom Viridiplantae; phylum Streptophyta; class Magnoliopsida; order Solanales; family Solanaceae; genus Nicotiana; species Nicotiana noctiflora. The sequence goes on along the minus strand of JASVEL010009612.1, from coordinate 79,916 downwards.
CGACTTCCCCAATAATTTGGAGGTACAACAATTCCCGAGCTCTACCCAAAATAGTGGCGCACACAAAAGTGTTTCCCGAAAATACCCGACTAGTATTTTACTCACTATTTTGTCACTCCCCTTTAGAAAAACTTCCTAAAGAAAAACAAACTCTCTCTTTCTCTCAAACTCTTATACTTGAGTATTGAATATTTTGGTGTGTTTAAAACAAGAAATGGAGGGGGGTATTTATAGTTTGAAGATAGGGACCAAAAGACAAATTTAACCTAACTAAAAGGACTCAATGGGTAATTTGCCCATAAATAATTTCAACAATTGCATGCCTTTGAATTCCAATTTGGATGGCTCCTTACCAACCCTTTGAATTCCAAATTTGACGGCTCCATTTGGAGGAAATTTCAACAATTCTCCCCCTTCCGACAATATGGAGGATCTACTATCCCTGTCGCTTCTCTGCAGAACTCAAACTTCCCCTTCGGTACAGTTTTGGTCAACATGTCTGATCCATTTTCATCTGTATGGATCTTTTCAAGCCGCAACATCTTCTTCTCTAACACATCCCTGATCCAATTATATCTCACATCAATATGCTTGGATCTTGAATGAAATGAGGCATTCTTCGCAAGGTGGATAGCACTTTGACTATCACAAAATAACTGATAATCGTCTTGCGAAAATCCAAGTTCAGTTAAGAACTTCTTCATCCACAACAATTCTTTGCAAGCCTCTGTTGTTGCAATGAATTCAGATTCAGTAGTTGATAATGCGACACATTTTTGCAACTTTGATTGCCATGACACAACTCCCCCTTAAAAGTTAATCAATTATCCCGAAGTTGATTTTCTAGAATCAACATCTCCGGTCATATCTGCATCAGTATAGCCAACCAACACGGGTTTGTCTTCTCCAAAACATAAGCATAGTTTGGAGGTTCCTCGAAGATACCTAAGAATCCACTTAACAGCATCCCAATGTTCCTTTCCTGGATTAGAAAGAAATCTACTTACCACTCCTACAGCGTGAGCGATATCTGCCCGTGTACAAACCATGGCATACATCAAACTTCCTACTGCTGAAGCATATGGAATCCACTCCATCTTTCTTGTCTCATCATCTGTTGACGGGCTTTGCTTGGTGCTCAATCTAAAGTGGTTAGCAAGAGGACATCTATCTGCTTTAGTTTTCTCCATGTTGAACCGTTGAAGTACCTTCTCGATGTACTTCTCCTGAGACAACCATAACTTCTTGGCTTCTCGGTCTCACATAATCCGCATCCCAAGGATCTGTTTTGCTGGCCCCAAGTCTTTCATGCCAAAGAACTTGCTTAGCTGTTCTTTCAAGCTATTAATTCTGGAAACATTCCGGCCAACAATCAACATATCATCCACATAGAGCAATAGGATGATAAAATCATCGTCAGAAAACTTCTGAACGAACACACAATGGTCTGAAGTTGTCTTCTCGTAGCCGTGTTGCCCCATCACCGACTCGAACTTCTTGTACCACTGCCTTGGTGCCTGTTTTAAGCCATAGAGGCTTTTCCTCAATCTACAAACGCAGTCCTCTTTCCCCTTTTGCTGGAAACCGTCTGGTTGCTCCATGTATATCTCCTCTTCCAAATCACCGTGTAGGAAGGCGGTTTTTACATCCATCTCCTCAACCTCCAGGTTGAGGCTTGCTGCTAATCCCAGCACCGTGCGTATTGAGGTCATTTTCACAACTGGTGAGAATATTTCATCAAAGTCAATACCTTTCCTTTGATTGAAACCTTTGACGACAAATCTTGCTTTGAATCTCGGACAGGAGCTGTGTTCATCATGCTTGATTTTGAACACCCACTTATTCTTCAAAGCTCTCTTGCCTTTCGGCAACTTCACCAGCTCAAATGTCTTGTTTTCATGCAAGGATTTCATCTTGTCTTGCATGGCTTCTATCCACTTCTCCTTATGTTCATCATCAACAGCTTCTTCAAAACTGTCGGGTTCTCCCCCGTCAGTGAGTAACACATACTCATGTGGAGAATATCTGGTAGATTGTTGCACAACTCTTCCAGATCTTGTGTGATAAGGAGGGTTATTGAGGATTAGTGGTTGAGGTTGATCATCCTCGTCTGCATCATCATCACCATTATCTTCGTTACCTTCATCATCTGATGGTTCATCTTCATTTGGAAGATCAGGGGCTTCAGGTTGATTATCCTGAACATCGTCTCCAACTTGTCTCGGCACCATTGTTGGAGGCAACTCAAACTCAGCAGAATCATCAGTGGACTTCTCTACTTTGTCAATGTCTTCAATTGTTTTGTCCTCAACGAATACAACATCTCGACTCCTGACGAGCTTCTTCTGCACCGGATCATAAAATTTATAGCCAAGCATGTCTTGACCATAACCGATAAATACACACTCCCTTGTCTTGACATCAAGTTTGCTCCTTTCATCCTTCGGAACATGGACATAGGCTTTGCAGCCAAATACCCGCAATTGATCATAAGAGATATCTCTTCCTGACCAAATCTTTTCTGGAGCCTCGTACTGAAGAGGGACACAGGGTGAATGGTTTAGCACATAGGTTGCTGTAACTAGTGCTTCACCCCAGAAAGCCTTTGGTAACTTTGAATGTGAGAGTAAACATCTGGTTCTCTCGATCAAAGTTCTGTTCATCCTCTCAGCCAAGCCATTCAACCGTGGAGTTTTAGGAGGCGTGAACTGATGTCTAATACCATGCTCTTTACAGTAAGCATCAAATTGACCCTGGTATTCACCGCCATTGTCTGTCCGGATGCACTTCAACTTCTTACCAGTCTCTCTTTCCACCAAGGTCAGAAATTGTTTGAAAACTTGAAACACTTGATCCTTGGTCTTCAGCGTATATACCCATGTCTTTCGTGAATGATCATCAATAAAGGTCACGAAATATCGGGCACCACCAAGGGATTTCTTGAAAGGCCCACATACATCTGAGTGTACCAGATCCAACACATCTTGCTTTCTGGAAGGAGGGAATCTTTTGAATGAAACTCTGTTTTGTTTCCCAGCTAAACAGTCAGCACACTTCTTCAACTGGATCTGGTTTAGACCCGGTAAGGCGTTCTTCTTCACCAAACGCGCCATTGACTTTTCACTCATGTGGCCAAGACGTCTATGCCACAACTTGGTATTGCTATCATTCTTCGTAACATTTATAACTTGTTGGGAGATGCTTGCTTGGGTCACGTACAACTTTGACTGCTTCGTGCACAGTCCGGGCACAAAGCCGGAAAATTTTTATGTTGAAATATGTGAAAAAGTTGAAGAATTTTGATATTAATATTGATATGGTTGACTTTGGTCAACATTTTTGGTAAACCGACCCGGATCCGTGATTTGACGGTCTCAGAAAATCCGTAGAAAAATATGGAACTTGGGCGTATGCCCGGAATTGAAATCCGAGGTCTAGAACCCCGGTAAAAGAATTTTTCTGTTAAATTATTTTCTGAAAATGTTTAAGGAAAATAAAACTGAATTTTTATTAAAAAGTACTGGTATCGGGCTCTTATTTTGGTTCCGACGCCCAGTACAGGTCATGTATATTGGTTAAGCGCTTCCTGTAAAGTTTGGTTGAAAACGGACGTCGTTTGACGTGTTTCGGCCTTAAATTGAAAATTTTGGAAATTATGAAATTTGAAAGAATTCTTGAGTTTTAAGGCTCAATTCATTGATTTTGATGTTATTTCGGCGATTTGTTCGCTCGAGCAAGTTCGTATGATGTTATTGAGTTAGTGTACATATTTGGTTTGGAGCCTCGAGGGCTCGGGTGAGTTTCGGATAGGCATCGGGGTGGTTTTAGACTAGGAAAGACTGCAGAAAATCTGCAGCAGACATTCCTTCTTCGCGTTCGCGTCCACCTGGTCGCGTTCGCGAAGGCTTCTCTTTCTTCTTCTACGCGTTCGCGTCCTTAAGATCGCGTTCGCGTACACCAACATGGACCCCAGCCTTTTTCCTCTACGCGTTCGCGTACGGCACCACGCGTTCGCGTAGGCCAAATTTCAATCCCCAGAATTTTCTTCTTTGCGTTCGCGTTAAGCCCCACGCGAACGCGATGTGTAAAACTTCTTCTTCATCGCGAACGCGACCGGGGTGTCGCGAACGCGATGAACAAACTCATGCCCAGTGAATTTAAGACAGAAAACAGAACAGAAACGAGATAAAAATCCCATTTCTGTTCAACTCTCTTCTCCACAGCTTCTTGGACGATTTTTGAGAAATTCTTCATCAAACTTCTTGGGTAAGTGATTCTTAACTCGTTTTCTTCATTTTTCCATCAATATTATTTGAATTCCTAAGCCTAATTAGGTGTAAATGGGTAGAAAAATTGAGAATTGAGTATAGTAAGGGTTTTCAAAGAATTTGCGATCTAGACCTCGTTTTGGAGTCGAGCTTAAGAACAAATTGTATATTTGAACTCATGGAGGATTGGGTGAACTTATTTTGGTTCGAAACTTGAATTTCGATTATGTGGGCCAGGGGTCGATTTTTACTATTCCGGGCAGAATGTTGTAAAAATCGTATTTAGCAATATGAACTAGTTTGTTAAGTAGAATTGATGATATGAAATCAATTGTGTATAGATACGGTTGGATTGGAATCAAATTCGAAAGGAAAAGGCATTGCTACGGATTGAATCGTTCGTGAACTTTCGAGGTAAGTGTTGTTCTATCCTAGCTTGTAGGAATAGGAATTCAGTTATGAATAAATTGTTGATTAAGAGTTATTGGTGTTATGCCGGTAATGAAGATAAATTATTGAAATTATTATCAATTATTGGTTTAAAACCGATAATTATAAATATTGTTGATATAGAGATTATTGGTTAATTGCCGGTAATATATATATTTTTGAATTGGGATCGTGTGGTACGCCGACCACAAAATGACTTAAATCTTGGCATTGGCCATAGTTGCCGGTAGCCTATTGATATATTTGGGAGCGGGTGGTACGCCTACCACAAGATATAATTATTGATATATTTGGGAGCGGGTGGTACACCTACCACAAGATATAATTATTGATATATTTGGGAGCGGGTGGTACGCCTACCACAAGATATAATTACTGTGATAGTTGGGAGCGGGTGGTACGCCTACCACGAGATATGAAATGAGAGAGGAATTGATACATGAAAGTAAGATTTATTATGTTGATTAGATTATTCTGGATATCGTGAGTTATTGACTGTTATTTCATAGCAGAGTATTTCCTTATAAATGTATTGTATATATATGTCTATATTGCAACTGTACAGGTTTAGGTGGGTGACTGGCCTTAGCCTTGTCACTAGTTCGCTGGGATAGGCCATGCACTTACCAGCACATGGGGTCGGTTGTGCTGATACTACACTCTGTGCTCTATTTGCGCAGATACAGGTTACGGACAGCAGCAACGACAGTAGCGACTTGTGGATTTTTCGACTACCGAGACTACGAGGTAGCCTTGCAGGCGTCTGCAGGACCCGTTGTCTCTTCTATCTATGTTTTTCATTCTATTATCTCATATAATCGAGATAAACAGCTTGTATTTTCTTTCGGACAATTATGTGTATTATTCTTAGAAGTTCGTGAGTATTGTGACACCAGTCTTGGGTAGTGTATCATGGTTGGGTTTTCTTTATCATATTTGACTAAGTCTTCCGCTAATTTTGATTATTTCGCTGTAGTTTATATGTTTTAAATAAGAAATTGGTAATTAATGGAGATGTAATTAATATATGGCTTGCCTAGCTTCCATTTAGTAGGCGCCATCATGACCTCGATGGTGGGAAATCCGGGTCGTGACAAGTTGGTATCAAAGCACTAGGTTGCACAGGTCTCACAACTCACGAACAACCTTACTAGAGTCTGAATGATCGGTACGGAGACGTCTGTATTTATCCTCCAGGAGGCTACAGAGTTAGGAAAATATTCTCTTTATTCTTTCCGGTCGTGCGACTTGATCTTTTGAATGTTAATTGAACTTCTACTCTGTTCTTCCGCAGATGGTAAGGACACGTGCATCCTCATCTACCGACCAGCAGCCCGAGGTCCCAGCAGCGGCAGCTCCTCCTGCTAGGGGTAGAGGCCGAGGTCGAGGCCGTCCTAGAGGACAAGGTAGGGGCAGAGCTCAACCCCGAGCAGCAGCACGAGTGGCAGAACCTCAGTGTTCATATCGAGGAGGAAGTTCCAACCCCAGCAGCTCCAGTAGGCCCAACTCAGGTCCCAGGAGGAGCTGTGTTTTCACCGGATCTACCGGATGCTTTGGTCCGTATAGCAGGTTTTATGGATCATATCACCAGAGCAGGTTTATTACCGGTTGCACCAGCCACTTCTCAGGCCGGAGGAGGTAATCAGACTCCCGCTACGCGCACTCCGGAGCCAGTAATTCCCCAGGCGCAAGATCCCGTGATTCAGCCAGTTGAGGCAACTCGACCTATTATTACGACTCCGTCTAATGTTGGTGCAGCCATGTCCGTCGATGCGTTGTGGAGATTGGACAGGTTTACCAAGTTCACTACCACATTCGAGTGGCACTCCTTCAGAGGATCCACGAGATTTCCTATACAAACTGCCACGAAGTTCTCCGTACTATGGGTATCGTGGAGACTAATGGTGTGGATTTTGCTACTTTTAGGTTATCCGGTTCCGCCAAGATTTGGTGGAGAGATTATTGTCTAACCAGGGCCAGCGGGATCGTCATCTTTGACTTGGGAGCAGCTTGCGAATTATTCTTGGAGAAGTTCCTTCCAACAACTCAGCGGGAGGTTACGCGCAGACAATTTGAGCGTCTTCATCGGGGTTCTATGTCCGTCACACAATACGAGTCTAGGTTCGTGGACCCGGCTCGTCATGCTATTATCATACTTCCCACAGATCGGGAGAGAGCGAGGAGGTTTATTGATGGCTTGAATCGGCCAATTCGACTACAGATGGCTTTGGGGGCAGGAACTGAAATCACTTTTCAGGAGGCGGCTAACGCAGCCCGCCGGATCGAGATGGCTCTGTCACAGGGAGCGAGACATGGATCAGATAAGAGATCTCGTAATTCGGGTAGATTCAGTGGTACCTCGTCCGGAGATAGAGATTTTTATGATAGAGGCCATCCTCCTAGGCCTTATCGGTCAGCTCTTCAGGTTTCTCATGATGCTTCAGGTGATCGTAATTCTCAGCCACGCTACTCTGATCAGCAGCCTATCAGTGCACCACCACTTCGCTATTTTCAGCAGTCGAGGGCTTGTTTTACGTGCGGTGATCTTAGGCACATTGCAAAGTATTGCCCTCGAGCTTCTGACAGATCTCACCAGCAGGGTTCTCGTGCCATGATTCAGGCCCCAGTTCCCTCACAGCCCGCCCAGCCGGCTAGAGGCGGAGGTAGAGGACACAGAGGTGGAGGTAGAGGTCATAGAGGTGGAGCTCAGACCGATAGAGGTAGAGATCAACCAGCAGCTGATCGTTCTAGAGATACTGCTCAGGGTGGTGGGGCACAGCCCCGATGTTATGCACTTCCCGCCACACCAGAGGCTAAGTCTTCTGATGCCGTCGTTACAGGTATTATTTTGGATTGTGATAGAAAGGCATCAGCATTATTTGACCCTGGGTCTACATATTCGTATGTGTCTTCCTATTTTGCACCATACTTGGTTCGGCCCAGTGATCCACTGAGTGTTCCTGTTCATGTGTCTACACCAGTAGGCGATTCTATCGTGGTTGATCGAGTTCATCGGTCATGTATTATAGTAATTGAGGGTCTCGAGACCCGTGCTGATTTATTACTCCTAAATATGGTGGACTTTGATATTATACTAGGCATGGACTGGCTATCTCCGTATCATGCTATTTTAGATTGCCATGCCAAGACTGTGACTCTAGCCCTGCCGAATTCGCCTCGTATAGAGTGGAAAGGAATTTCAGGTCATACTAGCAATAATGTTATTTCTTATGTTAAAGCTTAGCGTATGGTTGGAAAGGGATGCTTGGCTTATTTGGCCTATGTCCGTGATTCTAGTGCTGAGGTTCCTTCTATTGACTCTGTGCCTGTGGTTCGCGAATTTCCTGAAGTATTTCCTTCAGACTTGCCAGGTATGCCGCCCGATAGGGACATTGATTTTTGCATTGACTTGGCTCCAGGCACACATCCCATTTCCATTCTCCCATACCGTATGGGTCCGCCAGAGTTAAAAGAATTAAAGGAACAGTTGCATGATTTACTTGAAAAGGGTTTCATTAGGCCTAGTGTTTCGCCGTGGGGTGCACCCGTATTATTTGTAAAGAAGAAAGATGGTTCGATGAGAATGTGCATTGACTATCGACAGTTAAACAAGGTGACTATCAAAAATAAATATCCACTTCCGCGAATTGGTGATTTATTTGACCAGCTTCAGGGTGCCAAGGTATTTTCAAAGATAGATTTGAGATCTGGCTATCATCAGCTGAAGATTAGGGCATCTGATGTCCCTAAGACAGCGTTCCGCACCCGGTATGGACATTATGAATTTCTGGTCATGTCTTTTGGGTTGACAAATGCTCCAACAGCTTTTATGGAATTAATGAATCGGGTGTTCCGGCCTTATTTAGACTTGTTTGTAATAGTCTTCATTGATGACATATTAATATATTCCCGCAGTCAGGAGGAGCATGCGCAACATCTCAGAGTGGCCTTGCGACTCTGAAAGATAGCCGACTATATGCAAAATTTTCAAAGTGTGAATTTTGGCTAAGTTCAGTTGCATTCCTGGGTCATATTGTGACGGCAGCAGGTATTCAAGTTGATCCGAAGAAAATTGAGGCAGTCAAGAACTGGCCTAGACCGACATCAGCCACAGATATTCGGAGTTTCTTGGGGTTAGCGGGGTATTATCGCCGATTCGTAGAAGGATTTTCGTCTATTGCAACCCCACTGACCAGATTGACCCGGAAGGGTGTTCAATTTGAATGGTCCGATGAATGTGAGGCGAGCTTTCAAAAGCTCAAGACAACCTTGACCACAACACCGGTATTGGTTTTACCCACAGGTACGGGACCTTATACTGTTTATTGTGATGCTTCCCGTATTGGGCTTGGTGCAGTGTTAATGCAGGATGGCAAGGTTATTGCCTATGCTTCGAGGCAGCTGAAGATTCATGAGAAGAACTATCCAGTGCATGATCTAGAATTGGCGGCGATTATTCACGCATTGAAGATCTGGAGGCATTATTTGTATGGTGTAGCATGTGAAGTGTACATCGATCATAAGAGTCTTCAGTATTTGTTTAAGCAGAAAGAGTTGAATATAAGGCAGAGAAGGTGGCTATAGTTGCTAAAAGACTATAATGTTACTATTTTATATCACCCAGGTAAGGCCAATGTGGTGGCCGATGCATTGAGTAGAAAGTCTGCCAGCATGGGTAGTCTTGCATATATTCCGGTCAGTCAGAGACCATTAGCTCTAGACGTCCAGGTATTAGCTAACCGGTTCGTGAGATTAGACATTTCTGAGCCTAGCAGGGTGTTAGCCTGCACGGTCGCTCGTTCTTCCTTATTTGAGCGTATCCGTGAGAGGCAATTTGATGATCCTCATTTGCGTGAGTTGAGAGATACGGTACAACGGGGAGGTGCCACACAGGTAAATCTAGATGATGATGGGGTATTGAAATTGCAGGGTCGAGTTTGTGTGCCCAATGTCGAAGGGATTCGAGAGTTAATCTTAGCAGAGGCCCACAGTTCGCGGTATTCTATTCACCCGGGCGCCGCGAAGATGTACCAGGACTTACGTCAGCACTATTGGTGGCGCAGAATGAAGAAAGATATCGTTGCGTATGTTGCTCGGTGTCTAAATTGTCAGCAGGTGAAATATGAGCACCAGCGACCTGGTGGTGTATTCCAGAGGATTGAAATTCTCGAGTGGAAATAGGAGCGGATCACTATGGATTTCGTTACTGGACTTCCTTTGACTCGGAGGAAATTTGATGCTATTTGGGTCATTATTGATAGGCTGACCAAGTCAGCACACTTTATTCCAGTATCTGTCTCCTACTCATCGGAGAGGTTAGCGGAGGTTTACATTAGGGAGATTGTTCGTCTCCATGGAGTGCCGGTATCTATTATCTCTGATCGGGGTACGCAGTTTACCTCGCGGTTCTGGAGAGCGGTCCAGCAGGAGTTAGGCACCCAGGTTCAGTTGAGTACAGCATTTCATCCTCAGACGGATGGCCAGTCCGAGAGGACTATTCAGATTCTAGAGGACATGCTTCGAGCCTGTGTTATTGATTTCGGAGGCTTGTGGGACCGGTTTCTGCCATTAGCAGAGTTCGCCTACAATAACAGTTACCAGTCTAGCATCTAGATGGCTCCGTATGAGGCATTGTATGGTAGGCAATGTCGATCACCAGTTGGATGGTTTGAACCGGGAGAAGCTCGGTTGTTGGGTACAGATTTAGTTCAGGAGGCCCTGGATAAGGTCAAGACTATTCAGGAGAGATTGCGTTCAGCTCAGTCCAGGCAGAAGACTTATGCGGATCGTAAGGTTCGAGACGTAGATTTCATGGTTGGCGAACGAGTATTACTTCGAGTGTCGCCTATGAAGGGCGTGATGAGGTTCGGGAAGAAAGTCAAGCTCAACCCTAGGTATATTGGTCCATTTGAGATTCTAGACAGAGTGGGAGGGGTGGCTTACAGATTAGCTTTGCCGCCTAGCTTATCAGCCGTGCATCCAGCTTTTCATGTATCTATGCTTCGGAGATACCACGGCGATCCCACACATGTGTTAGACTTCAGTACTGTCCAATTGGACAATGATCTATCTTACGAGGAGGAGCCGGTAGCCATTCTAGACCGGCAGGTTCGACAGTTGAGGTCGAAGAGTTATCCTTCTGTGCGTGTTCAGTGGAGAGGTCAGCCTCCTGAGGCATCGACCTGGGAGTCCGAGTCCGATATGCGGAGCCGCTACCCACATTTGTTTCCTGACTCAGGTACTTCTTTCTTTTGTCCATTCGAGGACGAACAGTTGTTTTAGAGGTGGAGATTGTGACGACCCAAAGGGTCATCACTTGTTTTATTAATCATTCCGAGCTTTTGAGGTCTTGAAAACCTCAATTATAGTTTCCTCGATTTGCGTGCAAAGTCTGGGCACAAAGCTGGAAAATTTTTATGTTGAAATATGTGAAAAAGTTGAAGAATTTTGATATTAATATTGATATGGTTGACTTTGGTCAACATTTTTGGTAAACGCACCCGGATCCGTGATTTGACGGTCTCAAAAAATCCGTAGTAAAATATGGAACTTGGGCGTATGCCCGAATTGAAATCCGAGGTCTAGAACCCCGGTAAAAGAATTTTTCTGTTAAATTGTTTTCTGAAAATGTTTAAGGAAAATGAAACTGAATTTTTATTAAAAAGTACTGGTATCGGGCTCATATTTTGGTTCCGACGCCCGATACAGGTCATATATATTGGTTAAGCGCTTCCTGTAAAGTTTGGTTGAAAACGGACGTCGTTTGACGTGTTTCGGCCTTAAATTGGAAATTTTGGAAATTATGAAATTTGAAAGAATTCTTGAGTTTTAAGGCTCAATTCATTGATTTTGATGTTATTTCGGCGATTTGTTCGCTCGAACAAGTTCGTATGATGTTATTGAGTTAGTGTACATATTTGGTTTGGAGCCTCGAGGGCTCGGGTGAGTTTCGGATAGGCATCGGGGTGGTTTTAGACTAGGAAAGACTGCAGAAAATCTGCAGCAGACATTCCTTCTTCGCGTTCGCGTCCACCTGGTCGCGTTCGCGAAGGCTTTTCTTTCTTCTTCTACGTGTTCGCGTCCTTAAGATCGCGTTCGCGAACAACAACATGGACCCCAGCCTTTTTCCTCTACGCGTTCGCGTGAAGGCTCCCGCGTTCGCGGAGCCTGGCCTGCCTCTTCTACGCGTTCGCGTACGGCACCACGCGTTCACGTAGGCCAAATTTCAATCCCCAGAATTTTCTTCTTCGCGTTCGCGTTAAGCCCCACGCGAACGCGATGTGTAAAACTTCTTCTTCATCGCGAACGCGACCGGGGTGTCGCGAACGCGATGAACAAACTCATGCCCAGTGAATTTAAGACAGAAAACAGAACAGAAATGGGATAAAAATCCCATTTCTGTTCAACTCTCTTCTCCACAGCTTCTTGGACGATTTTTGAGAAATTCTTCATCAAACTTCTTGGGTAAGTGATTCTTAACTCGTTTTCTTCATTTTTCCATCAATATTATTTGAATTCCTAATCCTAATTAGGTGTAAATGGGTAGAAAAATTGAGAATTGAGTATAGTAAGGGTTTTCAAAGAATTTGCGATCTAGACCTCGTTTTGGAGTCGAGCTTAAGAAAAAATTGTATATTTGAACTCATGGAGGATTGGGTGAACTTATTTTGGTTCGAAACTTGAGTTTCGATTATGTGGGCCCGGGGTCGATTTTTACTATTCCGGGCAGAATGTTGTAAAATTCGTATTTAGCAATATGAACTAGTTTGTTAAGTAGAATTGATGATATGAAATCAATTGTGTATAGATACGGTTGGATTGGAGTCAAATTCGAAAGGAAAAGGCATTGCTACGGATTGAATCGTTCGTGAACTTTCGAGGTAAGTGTTGTTCTAACCTAGCTTGTAGGAATAGGAATTCAGTTATGAATAAATTATTGATTAAGAGTTATTGGTGTTATGCCGGTAATGAAGATAAATTATTGAAATTATTATCAATTATTGGTTTAAAACCGGTAATTATAATTATTGTTGATATAGAGATTATTGGTTAATTGCCGGTAATATATATATTTATGAATTGGGATCGTGTGGTACGCCGACCACAAAGTGACTTAAATCTTGGCATTGGCCATAGTTGCCGGTAGCCTATTGATATATTTGGGAGCGGGTGGTACGCCTACCACAAGATATAATTATTGATATATTTGGGAGCGGGTGGTACGCCTACCACAAGATATAATTATTGATATATTTGGGAGCGGGTGGTACGCCTACCACAAGATATAATTACTGTGATAGTTGGGAGCGGGTGGTACGCCTACCACGAGATATGAAATGAGAGAGGAATTGAGACATGAAAGTAAGATTTATTATGTTGATTAGATTATTCCGGATATCGTGAGTTATTGACGGTTATTTCAGAGCAGAGTATTTCCTTATAATGTATTATATATATATATATATATATGTCTATATTGCAACTGTACAGGTTTAGGTGGGTGACTGGCCTTAGCCTTGTCACTAGTTCGCTGGGATAGGCCAGACACTTACCAGCACATGGGGTCGGTTGTGCTGATACTACACTTTGCGCTCTTTTTGCGCAGATACAAGTTACGGACAGCAGCAACGACAGTAGCGACTTGTGGATTTTTCGACTACTGAGACTACGAGGTAGCCTTGCAGGCGTCCGCAGGATCCGTTGTCTCTTCTATCTATGTTTTTCATTCTATTATCTCATATAATCGAGATAAACAACTTGTATTTTCTTTCAGACAATTATGTGTATTATTCTTAGAAGTTCGTGAGTATTGTGACACCAGTATTGGGTAGTGTATCATGGTTGGGTTTTCTTTATCATATTTGACTAAGTCTTCCGCTAATTTTGATTATTCCGCTGTAGTTTATATGTTTTAAATAAGAAATTGGTAATTAATGGAGATGTAATTAATATTTGGCTTGCCTAGCTTCCATTTAGTAGGCGCCATCATGACCTCGATGGTGGGAAATCCGGGTCGTGACAAGTTGGTATCAAAGCACTAGGTTGCACAGGTCTCACAACTCACGAACAACCTTAGTAGAGTCTGAAGGATCGGTACGGAGACGTCTGTATTTATCCTCCAGAGGCTACAGAGTTAGGAAAATATTCTCTTTATTCTTTCCGGTCGTGCGACTTGATCTTTTGAATGTTAATTGAACTTCTACTCTGTTCTTCCGCAGATGGTAAGGACACGTGCATCCTCATCTACCGACCAGCAGCCCGAGGTCCCAGCAGCGGCAGCTCCTGCTAGGGGTAGAGGCCGAGGTCGAGGTCGTCCTAGAGGACAAGGTAGGGGCAGAGCTCAGCCCCGAGCAGCAGCACGAGTGGCAGAACCTCAGGTTCATATAGAGGAGGAAATTCCAGCCCCAGCAGCTCCAGTAGGCCCAGCTCAAGTCCCAGGAGGAGCTTTATTTTCACCGGATCTTCAGGATGCTTTGGTCCGTATAGCAGGTTTTATGGATCACATCACCAGAGCAGGTTTATTACCGGTAGAACCAGCTACTTCTCAGGCTGGATGAGGTAATCAGACTCCCGCTACGCGCACTCCGGAGCCAGTAATTCCCCAGGCGCAAGATCCTGTGATTCAGCCAGTTGAGGCAGCTCGACCTATTATTACGACTCCGTCTAATGATTGTGCAGCCATGTCTGCTGACGCGTTGTGGAGATTGGACAGGTTTACCAAGCTGTTCACTGCCACATTCAGTGGCACTCCTTCAGAGGATCCACAGGATTTCCTATACAGCTGCCACGAAGTTCTCCGTACTATGGGTATTGTGGAGACTAATGGTGTGGATTTTGCTACTTTTCGGTTATCTGGTTCCGCCAAGACTTGGTGGAGAGATTATTGTCTAACCAGGCCAGCGGGATCGTCATCTTTGACTTGGGAGCAATTTGCAGAATTATTCTTGGAGAAGTTCCTTCCGACAACTCAGCGGGAGGTTATGCGCGGACAATTTGAGCGTCTTCATCGGGGTTCTATGTCCGTCACACAATGACGAGACTAGGTTTGTGGACCTGGCTCGTCATGCTATTATCATACTTCCCACGGATCGGGAGAGAGTGAGGAGGTTTATTGATGGCTTGAATCGGCCAATTCGACTACAGATGGCTTTGGGGGCAGGAACTGAAATCACTTTTCAGGAGGCGGCTAATGCAGGCCCGCCGGATCGAGATGGCTCTGTCACAGGGAGCGAGACATGGATTAGATAAGAGATCTCGTAATTCGGGTAGATTCAGTGGTACCTCGTCTGGAGATAGAGATTTTTATGATAGAGGCCATCCTCCTAGGCCTTATCGGTCAGCTCTTCAGGTTTCTCATGATGCTTCAGGTGATCGTAATTCTCAGCCACGCTACTCTGATCAGCAGCCTATCAGTGCACCACCACTTCGCCATTTTCAGCAGCCGGGGGCTTGTTTTACGTGCGGTGATCTTAGGCACATTGCAAGGTATTGCCCTCGAGCTTCTGACAAATCTCACCAGCAGGGTTCTCGTGCCATGATTCAGGCCCCAGTTCCCTCACAGCCTGCCCAGCCGGCTAGAGGCGGAGGTAGAGGACACAGAGGTGGAGGTAGAGGTCATAGAGGTGGAGCTCGGACCGATAGAGGTAGAGACCAGCCAGCAGCTGATCGTCCTAGAGATACTGCTCAGGGTGGTGGGGCACAGCCCCGATGTTATGCACTTCCCGCCAGACCAGAGGCTGAGTCTTCTGATGCCGTCATTACAGGTATTATTTTGGTTTGTGATAGAAAGGCATCAGCATTATTTGACCCCGGGTCTACATATTCGTATGTGTCTTCCTATTTTGCACCATACTTGGTTCAGCCCAGTGATCCACTGAGTGTTCCTGTTCATGTGTCTACACCAGCAGGCGATTCTATTGTGGTTGATCGAGTTCATCGGTCATGTATTATAGTAATTGAGGGTCTCGAGACCCGTGCTGATTTATTACTCCTAAATATGGTGGACTTTGATATTATACTAGGCATGGACTGGCTATCTCCGTATCATGCTATTTTAGATTGCCATGCCAAGACTGTGACTCTAGCCCTGCCGAATTCGCCTCGTATAGAGTGGAAAGGAATTTCAGGTCATACTAGCCGTAATGTTATTTCTTATGTTAAAGCTTAGCGTATGGTTGGAAAGGGATGCTTGGCTTATTTGGCCTATGTCCGTGATTCTAGTGCTGAAGTTCCTTCTATTGACTCTGTGCCCGTGGTTCGCGAATTTCCTGAAGTATTTCCTTCAGACTTGCCAAGTATGCCGCCCGATAGGGACATTGATTTTTGCATTGACTTGGCTCCAAGCACTCAGCCCATTTCCATTCTCCCATACCGTATGGCTCCGCCAGAGTTAAAAGAATTAAAGGAACAATTGCAGGATTTACTTGAAAAGGGTTTCATTAGGCCCAGTGTTGTGCACCTGTATTATTTGTAAAGAAGAAAGATGGTTCGATTAGAATGTGCATTGACTATTGTGAGCACGTGATTTTTGCCCAATATGAATTACTCCCACAAAATCAAAACAAAAATTGTCTATTTTTTACGTTGTGTATTTTTGTGAATTTTCGTGTTATTTTTGGTAATTGTTTGCATTTTTGTATATGCATGATTATATATGTAAATTAATAAAAATACAAAAATAGATCGTATTTACATTTTGATCAAAGTTTGCAATTAATAGTAATTAAGTTTGTTTTACGAAAATAAATAAAAAAAAAATAATAAAGAAAATATGCATTTTTTGGCATTTCTAGCGTTTAAGTCCTAGACTGTGTGATTTATACTTAATAAATATTTAATTGTGTGCGTTAATCGTTAGGGTAACCTAATTGGTTTTTTTTATATATGTAAGTTAATTTGATTTTTTGTAGTGTAATTAGATTTTTTTTGTTGTTTTAATAAATTGAGAATTAAAATTAAAAGAGAAGAGAAAAAGGAATTGAAACAAAGTGAAAAAAAAAGAGATTGGGCCACCCATTTTTCGGCCAAGACCAGGCCCAAAGAACCCCAACGCCCAAGCCCAGTCCAATACCCATGTCTTTCCAACCCGCCCAGCTCCCATCTCTAATCGTGGCCATTGATTTGTTATAATCCAACGGCCGAAATTTAATCATGCATTTTAACTTAACCAAATACCCCCCAAACCCTTATGCCCAAGCTCATTCATCTCTTTCACTCCCTTGGACACATGAACCCTAGCTAAGCCGCCGCCCGTCACCCCACCTGGAAATCCGGCGGCCACCGTCTAAATTCAACCCAATCTTCACACGATATCACCACCGGACCACCCTTTCTCCAAATCCACACCCGTCTCCTTTCGAACAACACCGGAACGGTTCGAATCTCAGATTTGTCGCCAAGAACCCTAGTAGCCGCCACTACTTTCTAGCGGCGGCGGCGCTTCCCTTCAGCCCCAAGCCCACACACAACCTTCCCCTAACCTCCATCGCGACCAAACCAGCATTGATATGTTTCGAATCGAATCCAAACTATATAAAACCCAACATGAGTCCCAAAGAGCCTTGGACAGAAATTCAAAGTTATTTGAAGATTTTAAGGGTTCAATAGGTTTAGTCGAGATGTTCTTAATTAAGAACAATCGATTAAAACCTGTTTGGCCTCAAAATCTCGAGTCCGAATTGGCCCCAGGATGTTTCGATCCCAGATTTCCTTTTCTTTCAAGGTAATTCTACTCGTTCTTTGTTTTTATATACTTGTGTATTTGTTTATTTTAACTTGATTGAATTCTTCTCAAATGTTCTTTCGGCCGTCCCTGTTTTTTGTTCTTCTTCAAAGACCTTTTATTCGGTCAAAATTATTAGTTCTGTTTGATCGATTGATTGTTGTTTGTTATTAAGTATGTGTATTCGATTCGATTATTGAAGTCGAATAATGTTCCTGCTTCTTTCATTTTTTTTCGGCCTAAGAGCTAAAGATTGAAAGCTTGTTCATCGATTGTGTGTTATTGATTGTGGTTGTTGTAATCGACTATACGAATGTCATCGATTAGATTCGTAGGTTCGTTTGTTAGAACATTAGAGCACAAGTCCGGCATTGGCCGAGATTCCCTGATTCACTGTTTTTGCGTTTGTTTGAATGTCAATCGTACATGTTGTGATCGACTTAACGAATGTCGTCGTTTAAATTCGTGAATTTGTTGTTTGAAATCCCGGGCAGTGGTTCATTGTTGTTTGAACTGAACTGTTCTGCTTGTTTGTTTGACTCTGTTGATTTAGTTAGCTACTGAGTTTGGTTATAGCTGATAGGTTTTTAGATAGATTGATAGCTTCAGTAGCTTTAGGAGTTTAGCTTAGGGGATTGAAACCTGAAAATTATTTAACTTAAGTGGGCTACCAATGCTGAATATTAATGCACCACTTAGCTTAGAATTGCTTAATAAAAAGAGGACTTGATGGCTGGTTTAGTGTTTTGAAAAGGTGAGAAAAGTAGATAACATGGGAGTAGTGATTAGAAGGTAAAGGGATGCACATGGGAGGGAATATACAACTAAAAAGGTTTGAAAAAGGGGAATAATAGGTGCTGGACAGATTTAGAATTGACTAAAAAGGGGGTTGCTGGATCTGTTGATGATCTATAAAAGACACATTGAGACATACAGATTAGTACACTCACTGACTAAAAAAAAACACTCTCTGGAAACACTTTGAACACACAGAGAAAAGATAAACAAAAAAGGGTGAAGTCTGGAGTGGAGAGTTACAGAGAGAACTTTAAAAAACAGAGAGAAATACATTCACTGAAGAACAGAGATTCACATCCTTGAAAGAGGGATACTCTATACACATTTGAAAACTAAATTTTCCACTGATTTCAACACATCCAGCAGTCTTTTAGTTGAAAACAAAACCTGTTTTGTTTGTTTCAGTTTGAAAACACATCTAGTTTTCTTCGCCAAACTTGTTCTGTTGTTTCTTTCTGGTTGTTTCTGGTTTCTTTATTTTGGTTTGTCAAATCATCCCTGGGATTGGTGTTTTGGTTGTTGTTCTCCTGGATTTCTGGCCGAGAATTGCCACTACTGTTGCTGTTTAGTTTGGTTGTTTGGTTGTCGCCGCCTACTATTGCTGACTCCTTTCTTTGCTCGATTTTGAAATCCAGGTACACGTCTTTTGGATTTGTGCACTATTGTACCAGAAATGAAATGAAGAGCTACTCTTTGAATCTTTTTTTTTCAAGCTATTATATAAATGACCCTATTTGGCTATCTATCGAACTAAAGTCTATTAGCAAAAAAAATAGATATTATGTAACTATTTGTTTAAAGGATTAAAAATGCACATAGTCTTGTATGTCTACTTAGCTCTTGCCTCGGCATGCACGAATTGAGACAAAAAATCCGCAGGGCTTGTATTTTTCATCATTGTAAACTTGGTTTATTTTGGGACTATTGATTAGAATAGACTTTAATTTTTCATTTGTGTTTAATTAGTTTCTATTCTTGTTAGTAAATGTTCAGGACCCGTGTAAGTCAAAACTAGCCAATACGGATTGGAATTCCTTTGATATTTTGTAGGTAATTGTTTTAAAGTCAAATGGTTCAAGCATGTTCAAGATGTTGGTTCGGTTAAAGTTTAGCTATTAATATAAGATGTTTGGAATCATTTCAAAATTTTTTTTACCTTGAATTTTTCTTTTTCTTTTGAAGTCTATTCATAATTAAGCAAGCAAGGATAAGTTAGACAATGCTTTTAGATAACAATGTTAGTCACTTTAATCATATAATTTCGATTTTGTCAATTAATGTCATATTGAGGATAGCGAAATCCAAAGTAGACAACCTCATGGCTAAATAATTAACCAAGACGAATTAATTCTATTTTGTATATTTTGGTAAATTTTCCTACTAGTTCACATCTTTTCATTCAATCCACGGCCATAAGTTAAAAGCTAGGAAATAACACATCATTTGGTATGATTCTTTAACTGACAATAATTTTAAGAGATATCATGTTAAATAAATTGATTTTTTTTAGTTTAGTTTTACAATGTTTTCTTTAATCAGCATAGTTTCAAAGTAAGTAATTCGGATACCTTTTTTTTTATTTGTCAAAAGTCCGAGTCCGTTTGTAATTAGTTTTTGTTTTCTTTGGGTCCGGTTTCAAATTAATAGAGCGGTTTGAAGTTTAATTAGAGCATATAATTTATAAACATGTATAAAATCAGGTATTTTTAGTCATATAATAATTGAAGCGACCGTGCTAGAACCACGGGATCCGGGGGTGCCTAACACCTTCCCTCGGGGTCAACAGAATTCCTTACTTAGAATTTCTGGTTCGCAGACTTCATTTGGAAAGTTGAAATTTCCTCGATTCGGGACTTAAATGAATTGGTGACTTGGGACACCATAATTTATTCCAAGTGGCGACTCTTTAATAAACAAATAATCCCGTTTCGAATATTGTCACTTAAATTGGAAAAACTCCCTCGCGTTTCTACCCCCGGGTAGCGGGCGCGCCAAAAGGAGGTGTGACAGCTCTGGCGACTCTGCTGGGGATACAAACCCATAACCACTGGTTCGGGGTTTAAGAATTCGAGCTTGGAATAATTGTTGTATTTGGCTTATTAATTATCTGATTTTATTATATGTTTGTATTAATGTGCAAAATATTGCTTTACCGCTTTGATATTTCGTGAACTGTATATAAATTGTGCCGATACCCATTTTTCTCTTTTTTGAGTCTTCTGAAATACAATACCGGGCATTTGCTGGACATAGCCCGTTTTTCTCAAGATAGTTGTGGTGCTTGGCACCCGGTGAAGGATTTTGTAGTCACACATGTTTAGGCGGAGAGTTTTGTCAATTAAGCCGGAAAGCCATGCTACCGGTGCACTGACACTCTTCGGCTCGAGTTGTCCGCTCGAGTTAAAGCCAGTCTAGACACTTTTTCCAACAGGATGATGACTTAGAATAACAAAACTTTATGTCGGATCCCCGATAGGAACGTTTATTTGCATCATATGCATATTTGACTTAGGAGGCTCAACACAGGGGTTGGGCCTGTCTAGGACAGGTGTACCTGAAACAAAAAAGACCAACTTGTTGCATCTTTTTGTGTGCATTTATTTGTTTCGATCTTACATGCCGACCGGTTTGTTAAAAAGAGAGGAAGAAGTGGAAAACGTCGGGGTATATAGTCAAAATAGTTTTATGGAAAATAGTTAGTTCTTTGAAAATAAATTCTGAAAGAAAAATGCAAAAAAATTCCAAATAAATTTTCTTAGTTCCTTTGAAAATAATTTGTTTTAGAAATGCTGTTTAAAAATAGTTTGTTTTCTTTTCTTAAAATGATTTAGTTCTTTTATTTTTCGAACTACGTAAGTTTGATTCTCACCAAACATGAGATACGTAGGCAACCCATATCGGGCTCAACTAAAAATTTTTTTTCTCCAAATAAATTTTCTTAGTTCCTTTGAAAATAATTTGTTTTAGAAATGTCGTTTAAAATAGTTTGTTTTCTTTTCTTAAAATGATTTAGTTCTTTTATTTTCGAACTACGCAAGTTTGATTCTCACCAAACATGAGATACGTAGGCAACCCATATCGGGCTCAACTAATACTGATTTTTTTTCGAAAAAAAAAATAATAAAAATATTAGAATTAGGATTTTTGTTCTTAGTCGAGAGTTAGGAAATTTTGCAAAAATAGCCAAACGCCTCAAAAGGGGCGCCGGAGGACTAATTTCGCAAAACGGAATATAGACATCACACTGGTATCCTGTTATACAGCCTTCAAATCTTCTTCAAGTGCTGAAAGGCCGTATTAACAAGATTCGTTTTTTTATAATAAAAAAAAAAAATTTTGAAAAAAGTCTTAAGTTCATTTTTTTTTCTTTTCTAGGATCAGCATGACTTCCTCGCAACGAATTGGCCAGAAAAGGGTGAGAGACGAAATACCACCTATGTTCATGATCCAGGACAAAATCCCAGATCGGCTCTGTAAATGGTGGACTAGTTTTTCAGCTTGGGAAAGAAATCAAGTTCACAAGCACCTCAAGTTTCTTCCGGATATCATGATGATAAAACCGGAAAAAAATGTGATCAGAGCTTTGGTGAGTTTTTGGGACTCAACAAGCAATGTGTTCAGATTCCGGGATTGCGAAATGACACCCACTTTGGAAGAATTGGGTGGACTCACAAGACTCGGAAGAGATTTGCACAAGATGAGACCTGCAGCTCCTAGGCAGATGGGTGTGAATAATTTCTTGAAAAAGTTATGTCTCCGGCGGGTTCCCCTAGGTTGTCTGGAGAACGGTTGGGTGCCACTAGATTATCTCTACGACAGATTTGGTGATAAGAAAGGGTTTGAGAAATTCTCAAACACTGAATTTGTTAACCAGCTGAATTATGACGCCCGGGGAGATTTAAGAATCTATGCTTTTATGATCGCTTTTTTGGGAACCATGGTTTTTCCCGAACGTGGCGGACGCATCAAAATCCGTTTAGCTGCGGTGGTCTCATATCTACAGAGTAACGAGGAACACACTGTTCTTCCAATGATACTAGGAGACATCTTCCGGGCCTTAACTCGGTGCCAAGAAGGGCAAGACTATTTTGAAGGTTGCAATATCTTATTACAAATGTGGTTTATAGAACATCTCTATCATCACCCAATTGTGATAAACTTCAAAGCAGATTGGTTGAATTATATTCGCTGTCATACAAACAGAGCCGCCCGTTGTAACCTTCCAGAAGACTTGAGGACTTGGCAAGAACTTCTCAACTCTTTGAGAGCAGATCAACTTACCTGGAATTATTATTGGTTCCCTTCCGCCAAAATCATGCATATGTCGACATACCGCCCATTCTACATACTAATGGGTTTCAGGGGTTTCCAACCATATGCCCCGCTACGTGTCATGCGGCAGTTGGGAAGAGAACAGAAAAGGGCCCCAATTGAGGATATGCGATCATTTGTATGGGAATTTGTGACGGAAGAGACCCCGAGGGAAGACTTATGCACAGAAGGTATGGTTCGGTAGTCGACTCTCCGAAATCAACGAGATGGTTGCCGATCGAGAATGGGGAGAAGTGAGTCTCGCTTATCTTGAATGGTTCCACAACCAATAAATACCAGAGCAAAGGTCAGAAAGGTCAGTGAAGTATGCCGTCGATTGGGAGAGAGAAATAGAAGCCGGAGTTAGGGAGGTTGAGCATGAGACAGCACAAAATTTCCAATCTTGCATCAACACTTTAAAAGAAGACAAAGGAATCCTGGAAGCGGCCATGGACATACAACAGGCTGACTTCGATCGGGAAAGGGCCGGTTGGGAGCGAGAAAGAGAAGCACTCCAAACTCAAATTCAAAAGATGCAATTGGCCGCAGAAAGGTCAAGGAGGAGTCGGAGTGATCAGATGCTGATAAACGATTTGGAAAGGAAAGCCTTTGAACACCAAGAAGACTTGGAGAAGGCAAAAGCGGCTTTTGTTGCAGTCCGGACAAAATGGAAAAGAGCAGCCCACCAAGAAGCACTCCATCTACAACAAGTAGAGAAAGACTATGATGCGATCATCGTTGATTTGAGAAAAGCAAATGCCACTCTTAGAGAGCGAACTCTCAGACAAGTCCAAGATGCTAAAGCAGATAGAGACCGTTGTCACAACTTGATGGCACGGATGGAAAGACAAATAGATAGGCTCTTGGACCATGTCTCCGGCAACTCTCAAGTATTAGCGGCAAAGAACAGGCACATAGGGCAGCTGCTCAGAGAAAAAGACATAATCAGAACCAGGATCAATGAGATCGGGCACTACATTACTATGAGGTGTTTGAACTGCGAACGAGTACCTCGGCCGGCCCTCTTTTCTTCAATCATGGAATGTGTCCACCAAGTCATGGCAGAATTGGGAAGTATACAGAAAGATCTTACCCCAAGAACTGCAGCAAGACCAAATAACGCTCCCCGGGCGCAAAGATTCGAGGCGTTGGGAACATGCTTAGAAGAGTCTTTTGTTTTAGAGTCTGTTTGTCCTTTTACAAGTTTTTCTCCATTGTTGTATTTTGCAAGTGTTTCAAGTTTTAAGTTTGTTGAAATAAAATTCATGAACATTTCATCTTATGTCTATTGTTTCCGAACTACGCCCGGTCTGATTCATGCGGGGACATGATACGTAGGCAATCCACATAAGATTCGACCATCACTAAAAAATAAATAAATAAAAATAAAAATAAAAAAAAAAAGGGGGGGTGGGAAGAAGTTAAGAGAAAAAGAAGATCGATGAAGGATGAAAGCGAAAGAAAATACAAACCGGAATGACGCATCGCAAACGAATACATGTAGCAACATTATCACTTGTATAAGTGCATCACACCCAACGTGAGATTACTTATCTGTTATGTTGTTTCAGACTAACCGTTTGTTTGCCAAACTCCAGGTTTTAGTAAAAGTGGTTGACTTTGCGGTAATCTGGCACCACATTCGTACTTCACAAGGTCCAAAGGAAAAGTTCGGCAGCCTGAGAGTACTCATTCCTATTTCACTAGGTCAAAAAAGGGTGCCGACATGTCTTCAGAAATGCCTTTAGCAACCATTCCCGTTTCAGAGGAAAGCTCATTGACAACCATCCCGGCTACTGAGTCGGCAGCTTTGGAGGAGAATAAAATGTTGCGTTGCCGCATGCTCGAGATGTTGGACGATTGGAACAACGGGAAAGAGCCCCCGAGTCTGGTCCCTGGGTTCCCTGAAATTCTTCTCAGGTCAAGCGGTATTTCAAATACCCCCATCAATTACCCGCCTACTATGTTCGGGTATTCCAATGCTACAAACCTCTCTGAATCACCCTCCACATCCCATCCTCGGGTGACACCACATGATACATCTGCAAGAACGTCGGTTGAGTTGCCAGTTCCAATCACAACGCACCCCACCGCATATGCTCCTTTCTTCGACTCCTCATCCTTTACATTCCCAGCACCACCGCTTACACGGGACCATACCCAGGTTGCAGCCAATACATATTCTCAGCCACCTCGATATGAGTTTCTACCGAGCCAAAATCCAAAGGCCCCCGAGCAGGATGAGATGGCAAAAAGAATGAGGAGTTTGGAACAAAGCTTGAAGAACATGCAAGGTCTGAGTGGACAGAAGAGTGTATCTTACGCCGATCTGTGCATGTTCCCGCACGTCCATTTGCCATCAGGTTTTAAGACACCAAAGTTCGAAAAGTACGACGGGCATGGCGACCCCATTACTCATTTGAAGAAATACTGTAATCAATTGCGGGGTGCCGGCGGCAAGGAAGAATTGTTGATGGCATACTTCGGAGAAAGTTTGGTCGGAATAGCATCGGAATGGTATATGGATCAAGACATATCTCGATGGCACATCTGGGACGATCTGGCCAGAGATTTTGTGAAACAGTTCCAATACAACATCGATATTGCGCCAGACAGGAATTCTCTATCGAACTTAAAGAAGAAGCCCTCGGAAAGCTTCAGAGAGTACGCCATCAAATGGCGAGAGCAAGCATCTAGGGTAAAACCCCCTGTGGACGACATTGAAATGGTCACGACTTTTCTCCAAGCTCAAGAGCCAGACTACTTTCAAAATATGATGTCGGCGATGGGAAAACCTTTCGCCGAAGCAATCAAAATCGGAGAAATGGTAGAAAATGGCTTGAAAACAGGGCGAATTTTGAGTCAAGCGGCCATTCGGGCAACTTCCCAAGCCATTCAAGACGGGTCTGGAGGGATGCCTAGAAGCAAGAAAAAAGAGGAAACTGCCATGGCGGCAATAGAAGATAGGAGATATCGGACTTCAAGACAAGTATTCTCCGACAGGGACCCCCAACATTACTATCCACCTCACAGCATGGCTTATGCTCCTCCGCCTCCACCTTATGCAGTCATGAACATTCAATCTCTGGCACGGCCACAACCACCAGCCAACAGGAATCCACCTCCTTTCCAGAGAAACCAACCCCCTTACCCAAACCAGTATAATCCACGGCCAAACAACACTCGACACCGTGAGCAACCCAAAATGAGCTTTACACCGATTGGGGAGCTATATTCCACTCTTTTCCCGAAACTCGGGCAAGAAAACCTATTGCAGCCTGTTCCGCAGAACAGGCAGAATCCAGACTCTCCTGCCTACCAGAGGGGGATATACTGTGCGTATCATTCAGGTGTTGAAGGACACACAGTACTGACAATTGTTGGACGTTAAAGAAGGAAGTGCAAGAATTGATCAATCAAGGGAGGATCGTCTTCGCAGATGAAGACATCCCAAATGTGACAAACAACCCATTACCAGCCCACAACAACGGACCGGTGATTGGGATGACTTGTGACGAAAAAGAATTTGACCCAGCTTTGAAAGCGATAATCGCCATCGCCAACATAGAGAAGCGGCCTGAGGCTCCCCCGAAACAAGAGAAAATGGGGAAAAAGGTTGAAGTTCTTGAAACCAAATCTGAAAAGACGATTGAATTGAAAGCATCGTCTCAGAAGAGCGGAGTCCTTTACCTCACACGAGGTAGAGTGGAAAAGCCATTGTCCATAGGTGCCCCCAAGAAGTTCCACTTAAAGAGAGAAGCATCAATGTATGTACCGAAGGGAACTTATGTGGCCCGAAAACCAGACGAACCTGTGGTTATTGCACGCGTGCAACAAAAACCAATGACAGATCCATCCGCAGTACCCTGGAGCTACCAACAAACACTTGTTACGCGCAAAGGGAAAGAGATTGCGGGAAATTCATCTGAGAGCGTCCTAGGGCATAAATACTTAAACACACAGGAGGTAAATAACGCCACACAAAGGCATTTCCCGTCAAAGAAACCTGTTAGTGCTGAAGAGGCAGAGGTCTTTTTTCAAAAGATGCAAATGCCTGATTATGAGGTGATAGACCAACTGCGTAAATGCCCAGAGCAGGTGTTGATGTTGTCCATTCTAATGAAGTCTACTGGACATCAAAAGGTTTTGTTAAAAGCCTTGAATGAGGCATATGTGCCTATTGAGACTTCATCCGAACAACTTGAAAGAATGACAGAGAGGTTCTTCGCGATCAATCAGATATCTTTCAGTAAAGCTGATTTGCCTTTGGAAGGTGCCGCCCACAATAAAGCTTTGCATTTGACTATCAAAAGCGAAGGCTACTTCATGAAAATGGTCATGGTTGATGGGGGTTCAGGGGTGGACATATGCCCGCTTTCCACTTTAGGCCGCATAGGAATCGGAGCTGAAAGGATTCGGCCTAACAACATATGTGTGCGAGCTTTTGACGGTGTAAAAAGAGACACCGTCGGAGAGATTGATGTAATTATGACCATCAGCCCGGTGGACTTCGAAGTGACATTCCAAGTTTTGGATATGGATACTTCTTACAATTTTCTTCTAGGGAGACCATGGATTCATGCGGCCGGAGCTGTGCCCTCTACCCTCCATCAGATGTTGAAATTTGAGCACAAGGGACAAGAGATTGTGGTCCACGGTGAAGACGAGCAATCAATTTATCGAGATCCATCCCTCCCTTGCTTGGAAGCGGAAGCGGGAAGCGAAAACATTGTCTATCAAGCTTTCGAGATTGTGTTGGCGGATCAACACGAAGAAGGGAACCCTCTCCCCCAACCTTTTTTGTCTAATGCCTCCATCATGGTGGCGAAAGAAATGATTAAACATGGCTTCCGGCCAGGAAAAGGTTTGGGAAAGTCCCTACAAGGAGTGCCGAAGCTGATAACTTTACCTGTAGCTGAAAAGTTTTTCGGAGGGGGCTTTCGCCCAACCCCTGAAGACGAGAGGTGGGCCAACAAGAGAAAGGAGAAAGGATGGGTTCTGCCGCAACCATTGCCACATCCGTACCAAACTTTTGTCCGACCAAGGTACAGTGAAGAAGAAGAAGACGAGATCTTCACGGCGGAGGAAATTGAAGAAATATTTGGGGCAATGAGGCAAATACTCTATGATGTTAATATGGTCCAATCGGGAGAAGGAACGAGCACCGCTGAGGTGCTGTATGTGGGCCCTGAAGCTAAATTGCAAAATTGGAAAGCCACACCCTTCCCAATCAGGCGGGAGTTCTGGTAGATTTGTCCTGTCGTTTTTCCTTCATCACAAGTTACTTCAGGACGTAGCTTGGATGTTTTTCTTTGTTTTCTTGTATTTTGGTTTCCCCAATGTAATTTTGTTTGTTTTCAGAAAATTCCAAGAAAATAAAATAAATATTTCCTTATTTTGCACTCTTTCTAATTTTGTTATTTATTCTTCCTTTTTCAGTCCTAATAATGCGGCTTTAAATAACATGACATGCTTGCGGCACTCATGCTCAAATCCGAACACGCCACCTAATCTGGAAATAATGAACCAAGAACCGGAATACGATGAAGACGATGATTTTAGGGAAATAAATCGAGAATTGGAAAATTTCGAGAATAAACCTAAGCCAAACTTGAATGACACCGAACCGGTTAATTTGGGAACTGATGAAGAGGTCCGAGAGACCAAGATAAGCATCCACACATATGAGAAAACACGAGATGCAATAATCCAACTCTTGTTTGAATTTAAAGACGTGTTTGCTTGGTCTTACGACGACATGCCAGGATTAGGAGCTGACCTAGTGGTGCACAAATTACCAATCTACCCTGACTGTCGCCCAGTGCAACAGAAGCAAAGAAAGTTCAAGACTGACATCAGTGATAAAATCAAAGAAGAAATCACTAAGCAGTTGAAAACCGGGGTAATTCGAGTGGTACAATACACCACATGGTTGGCTAATGTTGTGCCCGTGCCAAAGAAGGACGGAAAAACTCGAGTGTGTGTTGACTACCGAGATTTGAATAAAGCGAGTCCTAAAGATAACTTCCCTTTACCGAACATCCACATCCTTGTTGATAACTGTGCCAAACATGAGATACAATCGTTCGTGGATTGTTATGCGGGATATCATCAAGTGTTGATGGATGAAGAGGACGCCGAGAAGACTGCTTTCACCACACCTTGGGGAACTTACTGCTACCGGGTCATGTCATTCGGTTTGAAAAATGCTGGAGCAACATACATGAGAGCTATGACCGCCATTTTCCACGACATGATGCATCAGGAAATAGAGGTGTACGTGGACGATGTGATCATCAAATCCAGAACTCAAGGCGATCATGTGCGAGACTTGAGGAAATTCTTCGAGAGGTTGCGGAAGTACGATTTGAAGTTGAATCCAGCCAAATGCGCTTTTGGAGTCCCGTCAGGTAAACTCTTGGGTTTCATAGTCAGTAGGAGAGGTATCGAATTAGACCCCACAAAAATCAAATCCATCCGGGATTTACCTCCTCCCAGAACAAAGAAAGATGTAATGAGTCTTCTAGGCCGACTGAACTACATCAGTAGGTTCATCGCTCAGTTGACTTCCACATGTGAACCCATATTCAAGTTGTTGAAGAAAGACGCCGCAATCAAATGGACAACTGAATGCCAAGAAGCTTTTGATAAGATCAAAGAATATTTGTCAAACCCTCCAGTCTTAGTCCCGCCGGAGCCAGGGAGACCTCTTTTCTTGTATTTAACAGTCTTGGAAAACTCTTTTGGTTGTGTTCTCGGACAACGTGATGCGACGGAGAAAAAAGAGCAGGCGATTTACTACCTGAGCAAGAAATTCACTAGTTATGAGGTCAAGTACACTTTGCTGGAAAGAACGTGTTGTGCTTTAACTTGGGTCGCTCATAAATTGAGACACTACCTCCAAGCCCATACGACTCACCTCATTACTCGGTTGGATCCTTTGAAGTATATATTCCAGAAACCGATGCCCACCGGAAGATTGGCAAAGTGGCAAATCCTGCTCACCGAGTTTGACATAGTCTATGTCACTCGCACGGCAATGAAGGCCCAAGCATTGGCAGACCATTTGGCCGAGAACCCGATCGACGAAGAGTATCAACCATTGAATACCTACTTTCCCGATGAAGAGGTAAATACGACAGAAGTTGTTTCGGAAGACAATCATGCTTGGAAAATGTTTTTCGATGGGGCGGTAAACGCTAAAGGTGTAGGGATTGGGGCAATCTTGATCTCTCCTGCTGGTCAGCATTACCCGGCCACGGCTAGGCTCCGTTTCTTCTGCACGAACAATACGGCTGAGTATGAAGCTTGTATCATGGGCATGAACATGGCAATTGATCAGGGCGTCGAAGATTTGTTGATCATGGGAGATTCGGATCTAATTATCAAACAATCTCAAGGTGAATGGGAAACTCGGGACGTTAAACTCCTCCCTTACCGACAACACGTGAATATTCTTGGCAAGCGATTTGCATCGATAGAATTCAGGTATATCCCATGATGTCACAATGAACTAGCTGACGCACTTGCCACTTTAGCTTCAATGCTACCTTATCCGGGCAACGCCCATGTCAATCCCTTGGAAATTCAAATCAGGGAAAGCCACGGTTATTGCAATGCAATCGAAGAAGGACCGAGCGTCAAGCCATGGTATTACGATATTAGGAGATTTCTAAAAATGCAAGAATACCCAGAACATGCTACTGGAGATCAAAAGAGGACCATTAGGAGACATGCAGGTGGTTTCTTTTTGAGCGGCGAGGTCATGTATAAAAGAACCCTAGATCTTAACCTTTTAAGATGTGTTGATGCCGAAGAAGCAGGAAGGATCATGCACGAAGTACATGCAGGAGTATGCGAACCTCATATGAATGGGTATGTCTTAGCCAAGAAAATCCTTCGAGCGGGTTATTATTGGATGACCATGGAGAAAGATTGTTTCGGTTTTGTCCGAAAATGCCACCAATGCCAGGTACATGGAGATCTGATTCATGCACCTCCAACTGAGTTGCATCCTATGTCAGCACCGTGGCCATTTGTCGCTTGGGGAATGGATGTCATCGGCCCGATTGAGCTGAAAGCTTCAAATGGACACCGATTCATATTGGTGGCTATCGATTACTTCACAAAATGGGTCGAAGCCGTCACTCTCAAATCAGTCACCAAGAAAGCGGTGGTGGATTTTGTACACTCAAATCTTATATGTCGTTTTAGTATACCCGCAACTATCATCACAGACAATGCTACGAATTTGAACAGTCATTTGATGGAAAAAATATGCGAGCAATTCAAAATAACGCATAGGAACTCCACCCCTTATCGGCCCAAAGCCAATGGTGCCGTGGAAGCAGCAAACAAAAACATTAAGAAGATTTTGAGAAAGACAATCCAAAGTTCTAGACAATGGCATGAACAATTACCGTTCGCTTTATTGGGATACCGTACTACAGTACGCACATCGGTGGGAGCAACTCCATACCTGCTAGTCTATGGAACTGAGGCTGTGACCGGCAGAGGTAGAAATTCCTTCGCTTCGTACAATTGTTGAAGCAGAGATTGAAGATAGCGAGTGGGTTAAGACTCGTTTGGAACAATTAACTTTGATCGATGAAAAGCGAATGGTTGCGGTCTGTCATGGACAACTGTACCAACAAAGAATGGCTCGTGCTTACAACAAGAAAGTACGACCGAGAAATTTTGAAGTAGGTCAGTTGGTTTTAAGACGCATTCTTCCACATCATGAGGAAGCGAAAGGAAAATTCGCTCCTAATTGGAAAGGACCCTACATCATCAGGAAAATACTGCCAAGAGGAGCATTATACTTGGGAGACATGGAAGGAAAAGATCCTGAAACGGCTGTGAATGCAGATGCTGTGAATGTAGATGCTGTGAAAAGGTATTATGTCTGAATTTGCTTCAATGAGGTCCTCGCAAATCGAAATGATTGAAGGCTTTTATTCCCGCTACCCAAACACTACCAACCCTTTTTGTAAACCCTTTGAGCCGGTTACTTTTCTTTGGCTACCCTCTTTGGAATCCAAACCAAACCAAACCAAAAAAAAAAAAAAAAAAAAAAAAACTGAACTACGTCCTGACTTGATTCCGAAAGGATACGTAGGCAACCTCTCCTTGAGGTTCAGCCACACCAAACCAAAAATCCCAGTTTCCCCAAAAAATGAAACTGGGGCAGATGATATTGTTGATTCGGTTTAAGATCCGTCAAGATGATTCCAAAGTTGTAATTTTGTTTACAATTCTTGTTACCCGAACCGAGTACAAGTCCTTCAAGATCGATTGGAAGTTGTGAAAACATCATTGTTGCGATCCGAGGTTCCTGGAATGAAAAGAAATAAAATGAGAGAGTCTTATTGGTGAAAACCTTCGGACACCATAAGACGATGGAAATAGAGAAATACAAAATGAGAGAGCCTCGTTGGTAAAAACACGCAAACAGTGCTATCTGGCGATGGTGAGAAGAGAAATGAGAGAGGTCGATTGGCGAAAACCCGCAAAAGGGCGCTATCAACCGAAAAGTTTGTTTCACCACGAGAGGTCCCGGCACGGCTCCTTAGCTCGGAAATATAGACCCGTTTTGGTTCATAAGAAAATGGGAGTTTTGTGACGATCAAGCATCTGGTCCGAGGAGCATGTCATGTTGGTTAAAGTCAGCATATACCTCAGATAAGTCCTTCTTTTCTCCCCCGAAAGGGACTCCTC
This sequence comes from Nicotiana noctiflora, assembly GCA_032618575.1. NCBI lineage: Eukaryota > Viridiplantae > Streptophyta > Magnoliopsida > Solanales > Solanaceae > Nicotiana > Nicotiana noctiflora. Next base: position 47,651 of record JASVEL010009612.1, on the reverse strand, counting down.
TATCTTTGATACGTTTTTCCATTCTTTGATTCATTCTTTTTCTTTGAATCCCTTTCGGTTTGATTTTAATTCTGAAACTATTACAAAGGAAGATGACAGGACCGGTTTTACAGGACTCCGCCTGGTAAAGAAGAAAAGAAAAACAGCCTCAGTGGTGTATTGTTACAATCCACGATTGGATCGTAATGACCGATTGTTTCCAAAGAAAAGGAGTTTAGAAAGGAAACGGAAATCAAAGGCTAAGGTCTTAGAAGAGACGAAATGAAGCAGAAGGATAGGACCCACACGGAAAATCCTCATGGAATTCCGGGAATGAACCCGGTCAGTTTGAAAGGAAGTCACCCCAAAGACAATTGGTAGCAAATTTCTCAATGAAAATGGGGAAACGATCAAGCAATGAAGATAATCAAGGCCGCAAAGTCAACCACTTTTTTCAACTGATAAAATGTTCTTTGTTGAAAGCAGGTCTGTTCAATTGTGCAAGAAGAAGGTACAACTCGAAGAAGTGAAATACGCAAGCTTTGAAATGGCTTTGGAACAAGGAAAACACATAAAAGGATAAGTTTCTTTTTAGAGATTTATCTTATGCATTTTTTGATGGTTAAAAAGAAAGCCTAAAAGAAGGCCCAAAAAGAAGAATAAAAGAAAAGAAAATGAAAACTCCAAAAAAGAGAATCAAATCATATCAGTCCAATATCTGTTTGGACCCCGGTCAGAAAAACCGAGGGTCTTTCCGGCCAGAAAGCCGTGAAACTTTTATCCCCGGTCAAAAACCGAGGATCTCCCCGATCAGAAAACTGCGGAGCTATTTACTTTAACCCCGGCCAAAAACCGAGGATCCGACGGCCAAAAAACCGTTAGATATTGTTTGAATTCCGCCAGAAAGCCGTGAAACTTTTATCCCCGGTCGGAAAACCGAGGATCTCCCAGTCAGAAAACTGCGGAGCCATTTACTTTTACCCCGGCCAAAAAACCGAGGATCCGACGGCCAAAAAACCGTTAGATATTGTTTGAATTCGGCCAGAAAGCCGTGAAACTTTTATCCCCGGTCAGAAAACCGAGGATCTCCCGTCAGAAAACTGCGGAGCCATTTACTTTTACCCCGACCAAAAACCGAGGATCCGACGGCCAAAAACCGTTAGATATTGTTTGAATTCCGACGTAAAGCCGTGAAACTCTTATCCCGGTCGAAAACCGAGGATCTCCCAGTCGAAAATCGCTGAGCCATTTACTTTTACCCGACCAAAAACCGAGGATCCGACGACCAAAAAACCGTTAAATATTGTTTGAATTCCGGCCAGAAAAGCCGCGAAACTTTTATCCCCGGTCGGAAAATCGAGGATCTCCCAGTCAGAAAACTGCGGAGCCATTTACTTTTACCCCGGCCAAAAAACCGAGGATCCGACGGCCAAAAACCGTTAGATATTGTTTGAATTCCGGCCAGAAAGCCGTTGAAACTTTTATCCCGGCCAGAAAACCGAGGATCTCCCAGTCAGAAAACTGTGGAGCCATTTACTTTTACCCCGGCCAAAAAACCGAGGATCTGACGGCCAAAAACCGTTAGATATTGTTTGAATTCCGGCCAGAAAGCCGTGAAACTTTTATCCCCGGTCAGAAAACCGAGGATCTCCCCAGTCAAAAACTGCGGAGCCATTTACTTTTACCCCGGCCAAAAACCGAGGATCTGACGGCCAAAAAACCGTTAGATATTGTTTGAATTCCGGCCAGAAAGCCGTGAAACTTTTATCCCCGGTCAGAAAACCGAGGATCTCCCCAGTCAGAAAACTGCGGAGCCATTTACTTTTACCCCGGCCAAAAACCGAGGATCTGACGGCTAAAAACCGTTAGACATTGTTTGAATCCCGGCCAGAAAGCCGTGAAACTCTTATACAAAATCCCGGCCAGAAAGCCGCTGAACGTTTGTGAAACCATGATTTTCTTACCCAATACCAAAGAGTCTTTTTAATCACTCTCTTTGTCACAACTAACTCACGAAATTTTCCTAGCAAAACTGGGGCAGAAAAATTTCGTTCGTTTGTTTGTTTTGTTGTCTAAATAGGTTTGACCTCGGGATGCAAGGATCGAGATAACCTACAAATGGAACATCAATCCAGAGTGAAGAAAAGAAGAAAAGAACCAAAAGAAAGAGTTCAAATGTTGGAGTAAACAAAGGCACGGATTGCTCAGAAGATGATTGAAGTAACAAGCTCCGCCGACTCTGTTTCATTCAATGTTACAGAAAATAAACAAGAACGTACAGTTTGTTGAGCATCAAGATTCGGATCGAGGTCTACAGCAAATCAGCTAAGATTCAAGATCAAGTTTTCAAGAGAATCATAGATAGGAATCTTGTAACTCATAGTTTTGATAGCATAGCTAGTTCAGCTTTAATTTCTCCTTTTGGTGTAATAAGGAGGTCAATGAGCAGTAAGCAGCAACTGCAACAACGATAGCAACAGTAACAGCAAAGTGTCAGTTCAAGGTAGTCCCAGCTACCAAAACTTCCCGAACTACATTGACCCGATTCCTGTTTAGCCCATGATATGTAGGAGGCCTCCCGAAGCAAAGGCTCGGTCAAGATCTTTTCAAAATGCTTCACACGGAGTGCTCAAAACGGGCAAAAATCGCTCGTATTAGCTCATTATCTTTGCACGAAAACTCTTCGAGTTTACACGCAAAGAGAGGCAGCTGTGAGCACGTGATTTTTGCCCAATATGAATTACTCCCACAAAATCAAAACAAAAATTATCTATTTTTTACGTTGTGTATTTTTGTGAATTTTCGTGTTATTTTTGGTAATTGTTTGCATTTTTGTATATGCATGCTTATATATGTAAATTAATAAAAATACAAAAATAGGTCGTATTTATATTTTGATCAAAGTTTGCAATTAATAGTAATTAAGTTTGTTTTAGGAAAAAAAAAAATAATAACAAAAATATGCATTTTTTTGGCATTTCTAGCGTTTAAGTCCTAGACTGTGTGATTTATACTTAATAAATATTTAATTGTGTGCGTTAATCGTTAGGGTAACCTAATTGGTTTTTTTTATATATGTAAGTTAATTTGATTTTTTGTAGTGTAATTAGATTTTTTTTTGTTGTTTTAATAAATTGAGAATTAAAATTAAAAGAGAAGAGAAAAAGGAATTGAAACAAAGTGAAAAAAAAAGAGATTGGGCCACCCATTTTTCGGCCAAGACCAGGCCCAAAGAACCCCAACGCCCAAGCCGAGTCCAATACCCATGTCTTTCCAACCCGCCCAGCTCTCATCTCTAATCGTGGCCATTGATTTGTTATAATCCAACGGCCAAAATTTAATCATGCATTTTAACTTAACCAAATACCCCCCAAACCCTTATGCCCAAGCTCATTCATCTCTTTCACTCCCTTGGACACATGAACCCTAGCTAAGCCGCCGCCTGTCACCCCACCTGGAAATCCGGCGGCCACCGTCTAAATTCAACCCAATCTTCACACGATATCACCACCGGACCACCCTTTCTCCAAATCCACACCCGTCTCCTTTCGAACAACACCGGAACGGTTCGAATCTCAGATTTGTCACCAAGAACCCTAGTAGCCGCCACTACTTTCTAGCGGCGGCGGCGCTTCCCTTCAGCCCCAAGCCCACACACAACCTTCCCCTAACCTCCCTCGCGACCAAACCAGCATTGATATGTTTCGAATCGAATCCAAACTATATAAAACCCAACATGAGTCCCAAAGAGCCTTGGACAGAAATTCAAAGTTATTTGAAGATTTTAAGGGTTCAATAGGTTTTAGTCGAGATGTTCTTAATTAAGAACAATCGATTAAAACCTGTTTGGCCTCAAAATCTCGAGTCCGAATTGGCCCTAGGATGTTTCGATCCCAGATTTCCTTTTCTTTCAAGGTAATTCTACTCGTTCTTTGTTTTTATATACTTGTGTATTTGTTTATTTTAACTTGATTGAATTCTTCTCAAATGTTCTTTCGGCCGTCCCTGTTTTTTGTTCTTCTTCAAAGACCTTTTATTCGGTCAATATTATTAGTTCTGTTTGATCGATTGATTGTTGTTTGTTATTAAGTGTGTGTATTCGATTCGATTATTGAAGTCGAATAATGTTCCTGCTTCTTTCATTTTTTTTCGGCCTAAGAGCTAAAGATTGAAAGCTTGTTCATCGATTGTGTGTTATTGATTGTGGTTGTTGTAATCGACTATACGAATGTCGTCGATTAGATTCGTAGGTTCGTTTGTTAGAACATTAGAGCACAAGTCCGGCATTGGCCGAGATTCCCTGATTCACTGTTTTTGCGTTTGTTTGAATGTCAATCGTACATGTTGTGATCGACTTAACGAATGTCGTCGTTTAAATTCGTGAATTTGTTGTTTGAAATCCCGGGCAGTGGTTCATTGTTGTTTGAACTGAACTGTTCTGCTTGTTTGTTTGACTCTGTTGATTTAGTTAGCTACTGAGTTTGGTTATAGCTGATAGGTTTTTAGATAGATTGATAGCTTCAGTAGCTTTAGGAGTTTAGCTTAGGGGATTGAAACCTGAAAATTATTTAACTTAAGTGGGCTACCAATGCTGAATATTAATGCACCACTTAGCTTAGAATTGCTTAATAAAAAGAGGACTTGATGGCTGGTTTAGTGTTTTGAAAAGGTGAGAAAAGTAGATAACATGGGAGTAGTGATTAGAAGGTAAAGGGATGCACATGGGAGGGAATATACAACTAAAAAGGTTTGAAAAAGGGGAATAATAGGTGCTGGACAGATTTAGAATTGACTAAAAAAAGAGGTTGTTGGATCTGTTGATGATCTATAAAAGACACATTGAGACATACAGATTAGTACACTCACTGACTAAAAAAAAACACTCTCTGGAAACACTTTGAACACACAGAGAAAAGATAAACAAAAAAGGGTGAAATCTGGAGTGGAGAGTTACAGAGAGAACTTTAAAAAACAGAGAGAAATACATTCACTGAAGAACAGAGATTCACATCCTTGAAAGAGGGATACTCTATACACATTTGAAAACTAAATTTTCCACTGATTTCAACACATCCAGCAGTCTTTTAGTTGAAAACAAAACCTGTTTTGTTTGTTTCAGTTTGAAAACACATCTAGTTTTCTTCGCCAAACTTGTTCTGTTGTTTCTTTCTGGTTGTTTCCGGTTTCTTTGTTTTGGTTTGTCAAATCATCCCTGGGATTGGTGTTTTGGTTGTTGTTCTCCTGGATTTCTGGCCGAGAATTGCCACTACTGTTGCTGTTTAGTTTGGTTGTTTGGTTGTCGCCACCTACTGTTGCTGACTCCTTTCTTTGCTCGATTTTGAAATCCAGGTACACGTCTTTTGGATTTGTGCACTATTGTACCAGGAAATGAAATGAAGAGCTACTCTTTGAATCTTTTTTTTTCAAGCTATTATATAAATGACCCTATTTGGCTATCTATCGAACTAAAGTCTATTAGCAAAAAAAATAGATATTATGTAACTATTTGTTTAAAAGATTAAAAATGCACATAGTCTTGTATGTCTACTTAGCTCTTGCCTCGGCATGCACGAATTGAGACAAAAAATCCGCCGGGCTTGTATTGTTCATCATTGTAAACTTGGTTTATTTTGGGACTATTGATTAGAATAGACTTTAATTTTTCATTTGTGTTTAATTAGTTTTTATTCTTGTTAGTAAATGTTCAGGACCCGTGTAAGTCAAAACTAGCCAATACTGATTGGAATTCCTTTGATATTTTGTAGGTAATTGTTTTAAAGTCAAATGGTTCAAGCATGTTCAAGATGTTGGTTCGGTTAAAGTTTAGCTATTAATATAAGATGTTTGGAATCATTTCAAATTTTCTTTTACCTTGAATTTTTCTTTTTCTTTTGAAGTCTATTCATAATTAAGCAAGCAAGGATAAGTTAGACAATGCTTTTAGATAACAATGTTAGTCACTTTAATCATATAATTTCGATTTTGTCAATTAATGTCATATTGAGGATAGCGAAATCCAAAGTAGACAACCGCATGGCTAAATAATTAACCAAGACGAATTAATTCTATTTTGTATATTTTGGTCAATTTTCCTACTAGTTCACATCTTTTCATTCAATCCCCGACCATAAGTTAAAAGCTAGGAAATAACACATCATTTGGTATGATTCTTTAACTGACAATAATTTTAAGAGATATCATGTTAAATAAATTGATTTTTTTTTAGTTTAGTTTTACAATGTTTTCTTTAATCAACATAGTTTCAAAGTTAGTAATTCGGATACCTTTTTTTTTATTTGTCAAAAGTCCGAGTCCGTTTGTAATTAGTTTTTGTTTTCTTTGGGTCCGGTTTCAAATTAATAGAGCGGTTTGAAGTTTAATTAGAGCATATAATTTATAAACATGTATAAAATCAGGTATTTTTAGTCATTTATAATAATTGAAGCGACCGTGCTAGAACCACGGGATCCGGGGGTGCCTAACACCTTCCCTCGGGTCAACAGAATTCCTTACTTAGAATTTCTGGTTCGCAGACTTCATTTGGAAAGTCGAAATTTCCTCGATTCGGGACTTAAATGAATTGGTGACTTGGGACACCATAATTTATTCCAAGTGGCGACTCTGAAATAAACAAATAATCCCGTTTCGAATATTGTCACTTAAATTGGAAAAACTCCCTCGCGTTTCTACCCCCGGGTAGCGGGCGCGCCAAAAGGAGGTGTGACAACTATCGACAGTTAAACAAGGTGACTATCAAAAATAAATATCCACTTCCGCGAATTGATGATTTATTTGACCAGCTTCAGGGTGCCAAGGTATTTTCAAAGATAGATTTGAGATCTGGCTATCATCGGCTGAAGATTAGGGCATCTGATGTCCCTAAAACCGCGTTCCACACTCGGTATGGACATTATGAATTTCTGGTCATGTCTTTTGGGTTGACAAATGCTCCAACGAGCTTTTATAGAATTAATGAATCGGATGTTCCGACCTTATTTAGACTTGTTTGTAATAGTCTTCATTGATGACATATTAATATATTCCCGCAGTCAGGAGGAGCATGCGCAACATCTCAGAGTGGCCTTACAGACTCTGAAAGATAGCCAGCTATATGCAAAATTTTTAAAGTGTGAATTTTGGCTAAGTTCAGTTGCATTCCTGGGTCATATTGTGACGGCAGCAGGTATTCAGGTTGATCCAAAGAAAATTGAGGCAGTCAAGAGCTGGCCTAGACCGACATCAGCCACGGATATTCGGAGTTTCTTGGGGTTAGCGGGTTATTATCGCCGATTCGTAGAAGGATTTTCGTCTATTGCAACCCCACTGACCAGATTGACCCAGAAGGGTGTTCAATTTGAATGGTCCGATGAATGTGAGGCGAGCTTTCAAAAGCTCAAGACAACCTTGACCACAGCACCGGTATTGGTTTTACCCACAGGTACGGGACCTTATACTGTTTATTGTGATGCTTCCCGTATTGGGCTTGGTGCGGTGTTAATGCAGGATGGCAAGGTTATTGCCTATGCTTCGAGGCAGTTGAAGATTCATGAGAAGAATTATCCAGTGCATGATCTAGAATTGGCGGCGATTATTCACGCATTGAAGATCCGGAGGCATTATTTGTATGGTGTAGCATGTGAAGTATACACCGATCATAAGAGTCTTCAGTATTTGTTTAAGCAGAAAGAGTTGAATATGAGGCAGAGAAGGTGGCTAGAGTTGCTAAAAGACTATGATGTTACTATATTATATCACCCAGGTAAGGCCAATGTGGTGGCCGATGCATTGAGTAGAAAGTACGCCAGCATGGGTAGTCTTGCATATATTCCGGTCAATCAGAGACCATTAGCTCTAGATGTCCAGGCCTTAGCCAACCGGTTCGTGAGATTAGACATTTCTGAGCCTAGCAGAGTGTTAGCCTGCACGGTCGCTCGTTCTTCCTTATTTGAGCGTATCCGTGAGAGGCAATTTGATGATCCTCATTTGCGTGAGTTGAGAGATACAGTACAGCGGGGAGGTGCCACACAGGTAAATCTAGATGATGATGGGGTGTTGAAATTGCAGGGTCGAGTTTGTGTGCCCAATGTCGAAGGGATTCGAGAGTTAATCTTAGCGGAGGCCCACAGGTTCGCGGTATTCTATTCACCCAGGCGCCGCGAAGATGTACCAGGACTTACGGCAGCACTATTGGTGGCGCAGAATGAAGAAAGATATCGTTGCGTATGTCGCTCGGTGTCTAAATTGTCAGCAGGTGAAATATGAGCACCAGAGACCTGGTGGTGTATTCCGGAGGATTGAAATTCCCGAGTGGAAATGGGAGCGGATCACTATGGATTTCGTTACTGGACTTCCTTTGACTCGGAGGAAATTTGATGCTATTTGGGTCATTGTTGATAGGTTGACCAAGTCGGCACACTTTATTCCAGTATCTGTCTCCTACTCGTCGGAGAGGTTAGCGGAGGTTTACATTAGGGAGATTGTTCGTCTCCATGGGGTGCCGGTATCTATTATCTCTGATCGGGGTACGCAGTTTACCTCGCGGTTCTGGAGAGCGGTTCAGCAGGAGTTAGGCACCCAGGTTCAGTTGAGTACGGCATTTCATCCTCAGACGGATGGCCAGTCCGAGAGGACTATTCAGATTCTTGAGGACATGCTTCGAGCCTGTGTTATTGATTTCGGAGGCTCGTGGGACCAGTTTCTGCCATTAGCAGAGTTCGCCTACAATAACAGTTACCAGTCTAGCATCCGGATGGCTCCATATGAGGCATTGTATGGTAGGCGATGTCGATCACCAGTTGGATGGTTTGAACAGGGAGAGGCTCGGTTGTTGGGTACGGATCTAGTTCAGGAGGCCTTAGATAAGGTCAAGACTATTCAGGAGAGATTGCGTTCAGCTCAGTCCAGGCAGAAGACTTATGCGGATCGTAAGGTTCGAGACATAGATTTCATGGTTGGCGAACGAGTATTACTTCGAGTGTCGCCAATAAAGGGCGTGGTGAGGTTCGGGAAGAAGGGCAAGCTCAGCCCTAAGTATATTGGTCCATTTGAGATTCTAGACAGAGTGGGAGGGGTGGCTTACGGATTAGCTTTGCCGCCTAGCTTATCAGCCGTGCATCCAGTTTTTCATGTATCTATGCTTCGGAGATACCACGGCGATCCCACACATGTGTTAGACTTCAGTACTGTCCAATTGGACAATGATCTGAAAATGAATTAATTGACCTTGGTATCGGGCTCGTATTTTGGTTCCGACGCCCGGTAGAAGTCTTAAATTTTATATATGTGCTTTCTGTAAAGTTTGGTTGAAAACGGACGTCGTTTGACGTGTTTCGGCCTTAAATTGAAAATTTTGGAAATTATGAAATTTGAAAGAATTCTTGAGTTTTAAGGCTCAATTCATTGATTTTGATGTTATTTCGGCGATTTGTTCGCTCGAGCAAGTTCGTATGATGTTATTGACTTAGTGTACATATTTGGTTTGGAGCCTCGAGGGCTCGGGTGAGTTTCGGATAGGCATCGGGGTGGTTTTAGACTAGGAAAGACTGCAGGAAATCTGCAGCAGACATTCCTTCTTCGCGTTCGCGTCCACCTGGTCGCGTTCGCGAAGGCTTCTCTTTCTTCTTCTACGTGTTCGCGTCCTTAAGATCGCGTTCGCGTACAATAACATGGACCCCAGCCGTTTTCCTCTACGCGTTCGCGTGAAGGCTCCCGCGTTCGCGGAGCCTGGCCTGCCTCTTCTACGCGTTCGCGTACGACACCACGCGTTCGCGTAGGCCAAATTTCAATCCCCAGAATTTTCTTCTTCGCGTTCGCGTTAAGCCCCACGCGAACGAGATGTGTAAAACTTCTTCTTCATCGCGAATGCGAACGGGGTGTCGCGAACGCGATGAACAAACTCATGCCCAGTGAATTTAAGACAGAAAACAGAACAGAAACGGGATAAAAATCCCATTTCCGTTCAACTCTCTTCTCCACAGCTTCTTGGACGATTTTTGAGCAATTCTTCATCAAACTTCTTGGGTAAGTGATTCTTAACTCGTTTTCTTCATTTTTCCATCAATATTATTTGAATTCCTAAGCCTAATTAGGTGTAAATGGGTAGAAAAATTGAGAATTGAGTATAGTAAGGGTTTTCAAAGAATTTGCGATCTAGACCTCGTTTTGGAGTCGAGCTTAAGAACAAATTGTATATTTGAACTCATGGAGGATTGGGTGAACTTATTTTGGTTCGAAACTTGAGTTTCGATTATGTGGGCCCGGGGTCGATTTTTACTATTCCGGGCAGAATGTTGTAAAAATCGTATTTAGCAATATGAACTAGTTTGTTAAGTAGAATTGATGATATGAAATCAATTGCGTATAGATACGGTTGGATTGGAGTCAAATTCGAAAGGAAAAGGCATTGCTACAGATTGAATCGTTCGTGAACTTTCGAGGTAAGTGTTGTTCTATCCTAGCTTGTAGGAATAGGAATTCAGTTATGAATAAATTGTTGATTAAGAGTTATTGGTGTTATGCCGGTAATGAAGATAAATTATTGAAATTATTATCAATTATTGGTTTAAAACCGGTAATTATAAATATTGTTGATATAGAGATTATTGGTTAAATGCCGGTAATATATATATTTATGAATTGGGATCGTGTGGTACGCCAACCACAAAGTGACTTAAATCTTGGCATTGGCCATAGTTGCCGGTAGCTTATTGATATATTTGGGAGCGGGTGGTACGCCTACCACAAGATATAATTATTGATATATTTGGGAGCGGGTGGTACGCCTACCACAAGATATAATTATTGATATATTTGGGAGCGGGTGGTACGCCTACCACAAGATATAATTACTGTGATAGTTGGGAGCGGGTGGTACGCCTACCACGAGATATGAAATGAGAGAGGAATTGAGACATGAAAGTAAGATTTATTATGTTGATTAGATTATTCTGGATATCGTGAGTTATTGACTGTTATTTCAGAGCAGAGTATTTCCTTATAAATGTATTGTATATATATGTCTATATTGCAACTGTACAGGTTTAGGTGGGTGACTGGCCTTAGCCTTGTCACTAGTTCGCTGGGATAGGCCAGGCACTTACCGGCACATGGGGTCGGTTGTGCTGATACTACACTCTGCGCTCTTTTTGCACAGATACAGGTTACGGACAGCAGCAACGGCATAGCGACTTGTGGATTTTTCGACTACTGAGACTACGAGGTAGCCTTGCAGGCGTCCGCAGGACCCGTTGTCTCTTCTATCTATGTTTTTCATTCTATTATCTCATATAATCGAGATAAACAACTTGTATTTTCTTTCAGACAATTATGTGTATTATTCTTAGAAGTTCGTGAGTATTGTGACACCAGTCTTGGGTAGTGTATCATGGTTGGGTTTTCTTTATCATATTTGACTAAGTCTTCCGCTAATTTTGATTATTCCGCTGTAGTTTATATGTTTTAAATAAGAAATTGGTAATTAATGGAGATGTAATTAATATTTGGCTTGCCTAGCTTCCATTTAGTAGGCGCCATCATGACCTCGATGGTGGGAAATCCGGGTCGTGACAGCTATCCTTCTCCGCAACATTTATAACTTGTTGGGAGATGCTCGCCTGGGTCACGTACAACTTTGACTGCTTCGTGCCCCGCGCCACCACCAATGAGCCTTTCGTGAGCTTCCATTGGCCATTATGTAAGATATTGCAGTAACCTTCCTCATCAAGCTTGCCTACGGAGATCAGATTCAGGCGCATATCTGGAACATGCCCGACATCTCTTAAAAGTAGCTTCATCCCATTCATGGTCTCTAGGCAAACATCTCCTTTGCCTACAACTGTTGAGAAATTGGCATTTCCCATCTTTACACGACCGAAGTCTCCAGGTGTGTAAGATGAGAAGAGTTCTCTCCGTGGCGTTGCATGAATGGTAGCTCCACTATCAATCACCCATGTCGTCTCTTGGGTTGTCAGATTGATAATGTCGTCATCGTAGACAATGTTAAACTCACCAAAGGAGTTCGCTTCATCATCACTGCTTTCTTCGGGTTTCTCCTTTTTGCCTTTGTTCTTCTTCTGGTCATTTTGGAACTGTCGGCAAAATCTTTTGATATGGCCCTTCTTTTTGCAGTAATGGCACTCAACATGTACAAATTTGTTAGATCTACCTCTGCTCTTATCTCTGTTACTCTGGCCCTTGTTTTGACTTCTCCCCCTGGTCGTAATAGCCAACACCTCTGATGAAGAAGATGATCCTTGTGATTGGCGTCTCATTTCTTCATTTTGGAATGCCACTCTTGACTGTCTCCATGTTTACCACACAGTTGGGTGCAGAATTGATGATTGAAACCTTCAAGGTTTCCCATGACTCTAGGAGTGTTGCCAGCACCATAAGAGCAAGTACCTCATCATCGAACTTTATGCCCATTCCCGACAACTGGTCGACAATCCCTTGTATTTCATTAAGGTGATCTGCCAAAGTTGTCTTCTTCTACATATTTTACTTGCATTAATTTTGTCAAGTAAAATAATTTGTTGTTACCTGTTTTAGAGGCATACAACTCCTCGATCTTGTTCCATAACGACCTTGCATGTGTCACACCAGAAATATGGTTGTACACATTGTCTTCAACAAATTGCCGTATGTAGCCGCACACTTGGTTGTGCTCAAATTCCCAATCCTCGTCTGACTTGTCTTCAGGTTTCTCAGCACTGAACACCGGCAAGTGCATCTTCGTCACGAACAGGAGATCCTTCATCTTGTTTCTCCATAAGTGGTAATTTGTGCCGTTCAGGTTGACCATCTTGCTTGTCCTTGCCTCCATATTCCCGACGGTGAATAGTATCCGTAAGTATGAATAGTGTCCGTATGGATGAATAGTACCCGTACGTATAAATAGTGTCGTACGTATGAATAGTATTCTAACCAAAGCTCCGATACCACTTGTTGGGACCCCGGTGACACTAAACACTACTGCACAACGGAAAAATAAATGATCAACGAAAAATAAATGACAAAGAATTTAACGTGGTTCACCTAAAACGTTTAGGCTACGTCCACAAATTCGGCACCAACTTCCACTAAAACTTTTAGTAGGCTTACAAAGAGAGACTTCCCCAATAATTTGGAGGTACAATAATTCCCGAGCTCTACCCAAAATAGTGGCGCACACAAAGGTGTTTCCCGAAAATACCCGACTAGTATTCTACTCACTATTTTGTCACTCCCCCTTTAGAAAAACTTCCTAAAGAAAAACAAACTCTCTCTTTCTCTCAAACTCTTATACTTGAGTATTGAATATTTGGTGTGTTTAAAACAAGAAATGGAGGGGGGTATTTATAGTTTGGAGATAGGGACCAAAAGACAAACTTAACCTAACTAAAAGGACTCAATGGGTAATTTGCCCATAAATAATTTCAACAATTGCATGCCTTTGAATTCCAATTTGGATGGCTCCTTACCAACCCTTTGAATTCCAAATTTGACGGCTCCATTTGGAGGAAATTTCAACACATATCTCAATACCATTGCTACATTTATGCTTCATGAGATGAGTTCATGGCCTGTTTACCTTTGGACCGTTCCAACGTTTCAATGCAACGGATGGTGTCTGACTTGGGGTCTAGCTGCACTTGGTGGTACAAGTATTTGCCTTAGACAGGTTTCTCCAAAAGTCATATTTGAAAGTGTAGTAGAGCACAATGTCACACATTTGAGTGGTGCACCAACTGTACTAAACATGATTGTGAATTCGCCCGAAAGTGATAGAAACCACTTCCACACAAGGTTAACATCATGACAGGCGGTTCGCCACCACCTCCACAGATCCTTTCCCAAATGGAGGAACTCGGGTTTCGAGTACATCACTTAAATGGACTAACAGAAATATATGGTCCAGGTACATATTGTTTGTGGAAGCCTGAGTGGGATTCTTTGACACCAAATGAAAAGTACAAACTAAAAGCAAGACAAGGAGTGCAACATCTTTGTTCAGAGTCAGTGGATGTGATGGATCCTATCACAATGAAGAAAGTACCAGAAGATGGTAAGACAATTGGTGAAATTATGTTCAGAGGGAATACTGTAATGAGTGGATACTTAAATGATTTAGAAGCAACAGAAACAGCTTTTAAAGGTGGATGGTTTCATAGTGGTGATTTGGCTGTTAAACATCCTGATGGTTACATAGAAGTTAAGGACAGATTGAAAGATGTTGTAATCTCTGGTGGAGAAAACATAAGTACAGTAGAGGTGGAACGGGTGTTGTATAGTCATCCAGGAGTTCTTGAAACAGCAGTAGTCGCGAGACCAGATAATTACTGGGGGCAGACACCTTGTGCGTTTGTGAAGTTGAAGGAGGGTTTTAATAATATTAGTGATCAAGAAATTATCAACTTCTGCAGGGATAACTTGCCACATGTCATATTTCAAGATCTCCCCAAAACTTCAACAGGGAAGATACAGAAATTTATACTAAGGGACAAAGCAAAAGCATTGGGCAGTCTGTTCTGAATGTTGAAGATAATTCTTTTTAAGTCTGAGTGTCATTCTTCAATGCCATTTAACTCTGTGTATATCATTATTTTGTGCCACTTTTGTTCAATATTGGCCAAAGCTGGCCAATTGCTCTGAGTGGTATAATGCATTTCTTTTGCTTGGTTTTTAGATTGATGTTTCCCCAAAAATGTTATGCTAATCTCCATATTATTGTCATTTTCTTCTTCTTAAACAGTTGTAGTACTAGACTATCAAATTCTATATCAGAACTTTGTGTTGTCAGTGTATATAACTTAAATTCTATGCAAGTTTATCTGTAAAGTCGCAGTAAACATATTGGTAAAGAAGTTATCATATGAGCGAGAAGTTTTATTTTGTGTCTTATACAACTGACACTAGTTGTATGAGACTTATTTTGTCTCACAAATTTGTGGACCCCAATCTTACATTTCTGAGTCTACAAAAGTGTGAGACAAATAAATTGCTTCATACAACTAATGTCAGAGTACTGAGACATAAAACAAAATTTTCCCATGTGAGCCCTCAAAGTCTTGAAGAGAAAACTAGACAACAACTTATGCAGATGTTGCAAAGTCTAATACTCGGTTCCTCTTTGCTCAAACTGACTCTGCTTTAACGAAGGACTTGATCTTGATTTTATCATTTTCCTAATTGTCGTTTTCAATTATCAAGATTAAAAAAGTGCCAGTGATCTATGGTATTTTTGTCAAGCAGATAACTTATGGAAATCTATATTGATTGTAATTTCCTGAAAATGTTGCCAGATACGTGTGAGATCCTCTAAAAATAGAATATTTTAGAGAGTCTACGCAACATTAATTGTAAATGCAATTTCAATAATTTTTTTGGATATTTTATCATCTTTGTTATGAAATAATAAAAGAACAAGAGCAATATTAAAGAGAAAGAGAGAGAGGAAATTCTTATTGAATTTTTGAATGAATTACAATGGGGTAAGACCCCTCTATTTATAGGAGAAATATGGCCTAGTCACAAAGTAAAATTCTCCACAAGATAGACATTCACTCCAAATAGAATTCTATTCTTAACACTCACCCCTTGAATGTCTACTCAATAAGTAATGTGCCTCATTAAAACCTTAATTAAAATAAAACCCAATGTGAAAAAAATCTAGAAAAGGAAAAAGAGTACACATATTTAGAAATGCGTCTATTGGTTGTCTCGTTAAAAACCTTGCAAGGAAAACCCAGTGGGACAAAATCTTGTAAGAAAAAAAGAGTGCAACGCGCATTAACTCCCCCTGATGAGAGCATCAATTCACATCTTGAGCCTTCGCATCTCAATCTTGTTCACTAGCTTCTTGAATGTTAGCGTCAACAAGAATTTTATATCAGTTTCAATGTATTTTCATAATGACATAACATAGAGATCTCTTCATTCATATATTCAGGTACCTGAATCTCTCATGAGATATTATGAAGTGTTATGTCATGGGATCTTCTAGATCATTTTGCCTCATTTATTATGATCATTTGCTCATCTTCTTTATCAAGAAGTTTATTTGAAACCGATTTGTCTATACGCTTTAAACTTACTATATACTTTGCCCTTCTAGGACTTAATATGAGCATTTGCAATGAGAATATAGTTACTTTCTTTGGATCAGCAAATGCGTCTGGCATGCTTTGCAGTAAATTGCACATGAATTATCCTTTTTATGAACTTTAAGTTCATATTATTTTATTCGAGGATCTAGATGTAGAAACGATAATTCATTCCTCATAACTTTTCTCAACCGTTTATCATGTCTCCCCCTCATGTTAGAAAATCTAACTTGTTCTCGCAACTTTGAGAACCCATCTTTGTGTGTTATGTTGTTAATCAAAATATACACCGCACATCAATAATAATAAGATAAAATTATTTGGTTCCTGACCCTGAACCACTTGTGAGGGGAGAAAATAATATACTTTTGTATATAACGTATATCGAATTGATATACAAAACTTTGTTCTCATAAGAAATTGTTTAGCTATCAAGTGGAGGCACTCAATAAATCATTTTGCTAAACCAGTTATGATGTAAACCAACTTTTCAAGATGAACTTCTTGAATAGAAAATTCGGAATATGCTCTAAATTAAATTATTGAGCAAGTTAACTCGCAAACACCATGTTGCTGGTTAATAATAATCGTGCATGTAACCATCTCATAGATGCATCTTATGTGGTATACATGGAAGGTGAATGAGCCCATATTCACCTTTGATATTTCTAGTATTCATGGGATTCAATCCCAATTTTAGTTGGTATATTAATTAATGAGAACATGCACATAAAAGAATTCGTAAAGAACTTTCTAATTCTATAATATTTACCCATATAAATTCTCTTTTATTTTTGCACATCATGCTTAAATTGATATGGCTAAACCAATTATGGCAACTGAATAAATTATCAGCATTGATAAACTTCAGATTTACACCATGATGTATGCAATTATGAATAAACTCCAAGTTTATTATGATATGTATTTTATATCAATAAAATATCAACTTCATTGTCGTATTCTTTTATTTAGGTAGTACAAATTGGAGATAAAGCGGGTAGCTTTTTACATACATATTACCTCGCTACAAGTTGTAGTAATAGAAGATATAAAATCTTTCCTTCATTTATAGTCTCAATATAATCAACCGTTTTCGCGTATACTTTGACACTCAATAGGTTTCTTTGAGACGTACTACAACACAATACCTTATTGGTAATCAATTGTGTTTCTCCAAAATAGTATTAATTGACTCTTCCAGAGCTCTCAATTAATTTTGTACTACCACAGATTCATCAACATCCATGTGGTGAATATCTCTTTTAAAGAGAAACTTATACCATTATGGTCATGGCCAAAATTAAATGAAAGATATGTTTCTTGCATTATTGTTGTCCTTTAATAATCACATTGCCAAAATATTGTGGCGTACAATAGGTACGTGACCAATGATCATTCATGCCATAATAATGATAGTATTTTCTTATCATCTCAAACCTCCTTTTAGAGGTGAGTGTAGTGTAATCACTACCACTAGCACATTTATATTCTTCTAAAACGAATATATATTCATAAATCAGATTTTTTCTCATTCACATCATGAATGGACCATAGTCATCTGTATGTGCTTTATAAAATCTCATGTCAAATCAATGGCAAATATTTTCACAAAGTATGTGATTATTTTGAGAATACTTATTGTTCTCATTACCACAATGATGACGATATAATTTCTTCTATTGCCACGTCCATATCCATTGATTATTCATGGTAATAATTTTGTCTTCTTTCAGACTTATTACATACTGCTATCACATTCTCTAAAGGGAATGAGAATGGAGCAAATTCAATGAGACGAGTTTTCAATTCTTTGCCCACAATTATACATGAATTTAATCATGGCAAGACATAGAAATTTTACCACTTCATGTGGGTGTAATTTCTTAAAAACTCCATTAGAGTTATAATCAAACTTTGTTGTCTTTGCTTGTATATAAAATCAAATTATAGAATTTCAAGAATTTGAAAGAGAAAAGTAAAATACTTACCTTAAATCCAGAATTTTAATCATGAAGGAAGTTCATGAAATAATTGACAATCATTATGCTCAATCCCAAAGTTTCTACTCAATTGGTTAGAGTCTCGTGCTGATAATGTGTTATGAAATAATAAAAGAACAAGAGCAATATTGCAGAGAAAGAGAGAGAGGAAATTCTTATTGAATTTTGGAATGAATTACAATGGGGTAAGACTAGGGGTGTACATGGACCGGGTTGATTCGGTTTTTATCAAAACCAAATCAAACCAATTATATCGGTTTGGATTGGTTCGG
This sequence comes from Nicotiana noctiflora, assembly GCA_032618575.1. Classification (NCBI taxonomy): domain Eukaryota; kingdom Viridiplantae; phylum Streptophyta; class Magnoliopsida; order Solanales; family Solanaceae; genus Nicotiana; species Nicotiana noctiflora. Next base: position 29,318 of record JASVEL010009612.1, on the reverse strand, counting down.
TTTTGTCGGGTTTTTCGAGTTTTCGGGTTTTTTATTACATGAATATTATTTCAATCTTACGTTATTAAAATTATAGATAAAACTTTAATAAGTGAATATATGTATAGTAAATATGGAAAAAAAATTGACAAACATATGATCTATTAAAAGATTTTAATGGGAGAAATTTTTTAGTAACACATGATAGTTATTTTCTTAGTCGTCCAATAATAATTTTTTGTTAATTTAAGCTTTCAAGGTTAATACATGAGATGATCCCAATATTTCTACATTTTCTAAAGAAAAATCACAACAAATTCTTAAAAATATAAATATAATCTATATATTTATATGTCGGTTTGGTTCGGTTTTTTTTACTCAATACCAAACCAAGTCAAACCAAACCTAGTCGGGTTTTTCGATCGGTTTGGTTTGATTTTTCGGTTTGGTGCGATTTTTCGGTTCGGTTTGAACACCCCTAGGTAAGACCCCTCTATTTATTGGAGAAATATAACTTAGTCACAAAATAAAACTCTCCACAAGATAGACATTCACTCCAAATAAAATTCTATTATTAACATCTTGGATTTTTGCCTCAACGGGAGCAATATTAGCTAGTCCCTTAAAAAAGTCTCAAACTATTGCTTCTTGCGCTTAAGTTAAAATAATAATATAAAAAAAGTGAGATACTGTTTAGGATAAACTAAATCTTAACCATTTCAATCTAAACTTGTATAATAAACAACAACTCTGATTCTTTCTTCTTTATTTTATATTTCTAATTATTGAGTCACTATTATCGGTGTATATAACTTAAAATTTTCATGATTCCAATTTCCAAGTGAATTAGGTAGGGCGGTGATGAGGATTAATGACAAGGGAAAAGAAAGAATTTGGAAGCCAAATGTATATAGTGTGAATGAGTCACAACTACTATACCAAAAATTATGGCAGCCACCAAATAATAAATAAGACAATAAAGCAACAATATAAAGAACACCAGAATTTACGAGGTTCGGCTAATTTGCCTACTCCTCGGACACAACCAATATTTTATTCCACTCCAAATACAAGTGAAATAATACTAAAGAGAGAAGATACAAATGCCTTAAGAAGATAAGAAGGCAAATGAGAGGTGTGTTTAAATCCTAAACATTAGGCCTTCTTTTATAGAGGGAAAATCCCCCTCAAATCTTCTTCCCACCGATGTGGGACTACTGTTCTTTTGCCAAATTCAACAAATCTCCACCTTGGCAAAAATTTCACATCTTCAATTTTCTCTCTATAACAAATTTTGGTTGTGTCTTCATCTTCAATCTTCAGTGTTCAACAATGTTGATCAAATCCAAACAATGTTGAAACTTGATCACAGTCACCACCTTTGTGAGCATATCAGCAGGATTCTCCATAGTATGAATTTTCTTCACCGTAACTCCACCTTCTTCTATGATTTCTCGTACGAAGTGATATCGAACATCAATGTGCTTCGTCCTTGCATGATAAACTTGGTTCTTCGCTAATTGAATAGCACTTTGACTATCACAAAAAATTGTGATACCCTTTTGTTCAACACCAAGCTCTTTTAGCAATCCTTGAAGCCAAATTGCCTCCTTCACAGCCTCTGTAATAGCCATGTACTCTGCCTCTGTTGTAGACAAAGCAACTGTTGACTGTAAAGTAGACTTCCAACTAACTGGTGCCTTTGCAAAAGTAAACACATAACCAGTAGTTGATCTTCGTTTGTCCAGATCACCCGCAAAATCTGAGTCACAATATCCAACTACAGACTGATTGTCTTACTGCTCAAAAACTAACCCGACATCTACGGTATTATGAATATACCGTAGAATCCACTTCACAGCTTGCCGATGCTCCTTTCCCGAATTATGCATATATCTGCTAATAACTCCAACAGCTTGTGAAATGTCAGGTCTCGTACAGACCATTGCATACATCAAGCTACCAACAGCATTTGCGTATGGTACCTTTGACATATACTCTTGTTCAGCTTCATACAATGGCGACATAGTAGTACTTAGCTTAAAATGGGGAGCAAGTGGAGTACTAACTGGCTTAGTCTTGTCATCTATGCCAAAACGTTGTAGTACTCTCTTCAAATATTCTTTCTGAGATAAACAGAGTTTCCTTGAATGTCTATCTCTTATTATCTCCATGCCAAGAATTTTCTTCGCCTCACCCGGATCCTTCATCTCGAACTCCTTCTTCAGGTTGAATCTTCAACTTATCAATTTCTTCCGAATTCTTGGAAGCTATCAACATATCATCAACATATAGGAGAAGATATATAAAGGAACCATCTTTAAGCTTGCGCAAATACACACAATGATCGTATTTGCTTCTCTTGTACCCTTGCGTTGCAACATAAACTTGTCAAATCGTTTGTACCATTGTCTAGAAGATTGTTTCAACCCGTACAACGATTTTTCAAGTTTGCAAACCATATTTTCCTTTCCAGCAACTTTGAATCCTTCTGGCTGAGTCATGTAGATTTCCTCCTCCAAGTTTCCATGTAAAAACGCAGTTTTTACATCCATCTGAACTAGTTCCAAATCCAATTGTGCTACCAAAGCCAACATAATTCGAATGGAGGAATGTTTTACAACTGGAGAAAATACTTCATTATAATCAATTCCCTCCTTTTGAGCATATCCTTTGGCCACCAATCTTGCTTTGTAGCGAACATCTACTTGGTTAGGAAACCCTTCCTTCTTTGCAAATACCCATTTGCACCCAATTGCTTTCTTTCCCTTCGGGAGATTGGCCAATCTCCATGTATGATTCTGATGAAGGGACTGTAATTCATCATTCATGGCAATCCTCCACTTATCTTCTTCTGAACTTTGGATTGCGTCTTTATAAGTGGTGGGAACATCATCGGCTGCAATTGCGGTTGCACAAGCAACTGTCTCTATGAGACGAACAGGTTTCGTTACTTTCCTTTTTGGCCTGCTGGTTGCTATTGATTCAAGTTGTTGTTGAGGTTCCTGAGTTGGAATCTCCTCTACTGGCTCTCCTCCCAGAGGATAATCTTCATTTGTTTCCTCCTCTGCTTCTTGTGTAGGAAAAATAAATTTTCCCTCAAACTCCACCTGCTTAGAAGCACCATCATCTTGTTTGGTATCTTCATTTGTTACCTTGTTTACCATAGAAGATTCATCGAAGGTAACATCCTTGCTGAATATTACTTTCTTTGTCATAGGACACCATAAGCGATGTCCTTTGACTCCAGAAGTAATCCCCATAAAAATAGCCTTCTTTGCCCTTGGATCCAATTTTGACTCCGTCGCATGATAATATGCAGTTGAGCCAAATACGTGCAAAGAGTCATAATCTACAGCAGGCTTTCCATACCATTTTTCAAATGGTGTCTTACCACCAATAGCAGCAGATAGTAAGCGATTAATGAGGTGGCATGCATATGTAATTGCCTCAGCCCAAAATTCTTTGCCCAAGCCAGCATTGGACAACATACACCGTACCTTCTCCAGCAAGGTCCAGTTCATGCGTTCTGCCACTCCATTCTATTGTGGTGTATGTCCGACAGTGAAGTGTCGGACGATGCCATCATTTTCACGGACCTTATTGAAATGATCATTTTTGTATTCACCTCCATTATCTGTGCGAATACACTTGATCCTCCTGCCCGTTTGATTCTCCACCATCGTCTTCCATTTGAGAAAAATTCCCAGCACTTCATCTTTGCTCTTCATTGCATACACCCATACTCTTCGGGAAAAATCATCAACAAAGGTCACAAAATAGTGCTTCCCACCCAATGAAGGTGTTTTGGAAGGACCCCAAACGTCAGAGTGTACATAATCCAAAATGCCTTTAGTATTATGGATTGTTGTACCAAATTTAACCCTTGTTTGTTTCCCTTTGACACAATGCTCGCAAAACTCCAAATTGCAAGCCTTTAACCCTTTCAACAATCCTTGATCTGATAGAGTTTTCAAGGATTTTCCTCCAGCATGTCCCAAGCGCATGTGCCACAGCCTGGTTGCTTCTGCCTCTTTGTTGTCACTGGATGTCACTGTCGCTGTCCCAATAACTGTACTACCGAGATAACGGTACATGTTATTGTTCTTCCGATTAGCCTTCATTACCACTAGTGCACCGGAACATACTCTCATCACTCCATTTTCTGCAATAATTTTGAACCCTTTTGATTCCAGGGCTCCCACAGAGATGAGATTTTTCTTCAAACCCGGTACATATCGAACATCTATTAATGTTCTGATCATTCCATCATGGTTCCTCAATCGTATTGAACCAATTCCATATGAGGTAAGAGGGCTGTTATCCGCTGTTTGGACGACTCCATATTCTCCTTCTTGAAAGTCCACAAACCAATCCCTGTTGGGACACATATGATAGCTACAAGCCGAGTCCATCAACCATATGTCCGATGACGTTGACGGCTCAGTTGTAACTAATGAGAAATCCGAATCATCACAATCAGCTACATTTGAATCCATAATGGCCTTTCCATTGTTATGTTTGGCCTTATTATTCAACTTCGGACGGTCTTTCTTCCAGTGCCCCTTTTCTCGACAAAAGGCACATTCATCTTTGCTGGGTTTAGATCTTGACATAGATCTTCCTTTCCTTGTCCTCGTTTGATTTTGAGGACGACCCCTCACGAACAGTGCTTCTCCTTCTCCGCCCTTCTGTTTTTCTCTCTTTCTTTGTTCATAGCTGTACAAAGCCGAACAAACTTCTCGGAGAGAAACTTCGTCATTTCCATGGAGTAGAGTAGTTTCAAGGTGCTCGTACTCGTCAGGAAGTGACGCCAACAACATCAAGGCCAAGTCACCATCATCATAAGTTGTATCCATATTTTGCAAATCCGTGACCAACTTATTGAAGCTGGTGATATGTTCATTCATCGTGGTACCAGGAACATAGGTGAAGTGAAACAGTCTCTTCTTCATGTACAATTTATTTTGACTGTTTTTCTTCAAAAATTTATCCTCCAGTGCTTTCCATAATTTACTTGCAGAAGTTTCCTTTGTGTATGGATATTTCTGCTCTCTAGCAAGGTAGGATCGAATGGTACCGCAAGCAACACGGTTGATAATTCTCCAATCTTCTTCTCCGATACCATCTGGTCTCTTTTCTTCAATAGCAAGATCTAGCCCTTGTTGAAAAAGGACATCTAGAACCTCGCCTTGCCACATCCCAAAATGCCCGGACCCGTCAAAAATTTCTACCGCAAATTTCGCATTTGACACAATTCTTGTCATAAGCGAAGATGCCAATGATGACGTATTGCTGACACTTGATGTAGATTCTTCTTGTTTATTGTCTCCCATCTTTGACACAAATATTATTTAATAGTTGACGACACAAATCAAGATTATTTCCTTTCTGATGTGGAAGATCAGACTAAGCTGCAACCACAGAGCATACTGAGACAGAACCTTGACTCAGTTACCAAGATAAATCTTTTCTGATGTGGAAGATCAGACTACGCTGCAACCACAGAGCATACCGAGATAATACCTTGGCTCCGATACCAATTGTTACGGAAGCCAAATGTATATAGTGTGAATGAGTCACAACTACTATACCAAAAATTATGGCAGGCCACCAAATAATAAATAAGACAATAAAGCAACAATATAAAGAACACCAGAATTTACGAGGTTCGGCTAATTTGCCTACTCCTCGGACACAACCAATATTTTATTCCACTCCAAATACAAGTGAAATAATACTAAAGAGAGAAGATACAAATGCCTTAAGAAGATAAGAAGGCAAATGAGAGGTGTGTTTAAATCCTAAACATTAGGCCTTCTTTTATAGGGGGAAAATCCCCCTCAAATCTTCTTCCCACCGATGTGGGACTACTGTTCTTTTGCCAAATTCAACATATATAACTTAAAATTTTCATGATTCCAATTTCCAAGTGAATTAGGTAGGGCGGTGATGAGGATTAATGACAAGGGAAAAGAAAGAATTTGGTAAGAATAAACCAAACATCTATATGATGCTAGGCATTAATTAATACTACTAGTAATTATCATTTAATTCTCATTTTGCAAGAGAATTGCTTCTGCCAGTACCACGTATACAATCTTTAACCTCATTATATGCTTGATTAAGAAAAGAAGGAAAATAATTGGTACTTATCATTTCTTTTAGGGATACTTTTATTTAAAATGTTCAGTATTTAAAAAAAAAAGGAAAATAATTGCACTACTTTATCTTGCTTTTGGATCCAACAGATAAATCTGATTTTCCTTTCCTTTTTTTTTAGCCAAACAAAAAGAAAGTTTTCAACTATTCTATCTCAAGCATATTCCAAGAAAGTTTTCAACTATTTCTATCTCAAGCATATTCCAGCTTCTTATGCTTAATTGATTTTAAAAATAAAATAAAAATAAGCTCTAAATAACATGCACTTTATTGGAAAAGTTTTTTTCCCTCACAAAACATCACGAAGCTATAAAATAACTATAACTCGTCGGACACATTTTTTCTGTTCTACAAACTTTTCATCTCAAATATTTTTTTCGAGGAATCTTCATAAACACTACAGTTTAAAGCCTAATTATTATAGTAACTAAAAAAATAAAATGTTCTCCATAAGAATCGAACTCAAAAACTTCACTTACTAATCAACTAAGTTACGAGAGCTTATTGTTCTCTGAGCTTGTTTCAATTTAAAATAATTAATTTTTTATTTCAAAACTATATGTGTATTTGCTATAAAATTGAAATATAACTACGAACTTAATTTTCTGAAAACAAACTACAAAAGGTATTCGTTGTGTGGTGTAATTTTTTCTTTTCTTTGCCCAAAGAGTTACATACTTGTATTTCGACATAAACTCCAATCGGAAAAGTATTTAAAGATTTGTTAGTAAAAGACCAGTATTTAACATTATATACACCTTCAGACCAAAAATGCAATATTTCATTTGAAGTTCAAATAATCATGGTCAATAATATTTGAAAATAATGAAATTTAATAATTTGCAAATGCTGAAATAATTTATGCCCAATCAATAGTTCCCAAAGATTGCATAAATGAACGTCAAGACATACAGACAGTTATTAAATATCAAGCTGACAAAATTAAATAATAGTAGGACAAATTGGAATACTGTAGATGAACAAATCGTACGATCCACAATCGCCATGTTATTAATAACGTAACAAAGCTATTGTGATTTAGTCAGAATTTGCATGGTCTTAAACATCTATATGTGCACGTACTCCCTGCAGTTTGGATAATAAAACTTAGCTTGCTTTCTCATTTTCTCTTATCTTAATCATGAATCCTTTCTTCAATATTCCAAAATTCAGTGGGTCGTTCTACGCTCTAAAAAGAGTTCGAGTTCAGTCCATTTTGAGTCAGAGGCCTCGTTATCTGAGTCAAATTAGTGAGAATAATGCTGAAACTCACCCATGGGAATCCAAAGAGGGTTTAATGAAATGTTCAGCAAATTATTTTCCTTTGACACCAATTAGTTTCCTGGAGAGAGCAGCAAAGGTTTTTAGAGACAGAACTTCAGTAGTGTATGGCTCTTCTGTTAAATACACCTGGGAGCAGACTCATAAAAGGTGTTTAAAGCTGGCTTCTGCTCTCTCCCAACTGGGAATTTTTCGTGGAGATATTGTAAGTAATTTCTTCTCATCCAAATGTTTCTGCTCTAGGCTTCTCTTTCTCTTAAATTAATTAATTCAATAATATTGCTCTAAACCAATTAATTAGCATGTTCAGCCTAATCTGTCTCCATCTACTATAGGATCACTCTTATTGAGCCTACTCTTTATCTATTTCAATAAAGGCAAAATAGAAAAAGTTAAAAAGAGAATTCAAGTGTAAACCCATTAATTGTGTTACACATGCGAAAGGGTGTAGATAAATACTATACTTGTTTCTAATTTGTTGGGTAAAGATTGATTAAAAAATATTTGTTACTATATACTAGGTACAAAAAGAACGTGTATATATAATATACACACACACGCACACATCAACAACAACAACAACAAAAACTCTATAAGTGGGGTCTAGGGAGATTGTGAACGCAAAACTTATCATTACCTTATCACGGTAGATGTGCTGTTTCCAAAAGACTCTCGACTTAAGAATAGTAAAAATAAAGCAACACATAAACAATAGCAACAAAATAGTAATAAATTAATAAAATAATATAACAAGTAATAACAGAGATCCAGTGATACGAAACTATAAGAATAGAGTCGATCATACTGATAATAATGACTATGCCGTATAAAAAAGGGACTAGGACGGTAAGACAAGGGGAAACTCTAGACTGTCTATCAACCCACCACCCTAATTATTCCCGACCTCATACCTTTGTCCTCGATAACCTGGAGCAGATTCATGTTCTGGCTAATCACCTTACCTCAATTCTTATTAGGCGTTCCTCTACCCCTCCTCTAACTTGCCATGGCAACCTCTCGCATCTCCTAATCCGGATCGGGGCATTAAAGTCTCTTCATGTCCAAATTGGATTCCTTTTTAATGTTTTTATGTGTCTGCTCTTTCTTTCTAATGTGTAATCTTTGTTAGCTTGCACAAATTTCGCCGATTTGTAAACTGATAGTAATTCCCCTTATTTCAGTCTGTCAAATAGTCCACTCAGCTCAACTATACAAGTGCCTGAGGCCATCTCCAAGTCTCGCCTCTATTTAGAGTAGCTGATAAACATTAAATGCTGAAAAACACTTTTAAGTGTTGAAATTGATTTAAAAAATAAGCAATTACGTATTTGGATAAAACTTAAAATAATAAGCAGCTGATGAATTGGGTATACGAAGAGTTTTGTTTTAAAATAATGAATTTTAGGGATAAAATAGTAAATATGTTGGTCAAACCTAAAGTGCTTAAAAGCTGAAATTTGATAAGTTGGGGGAGACCAACTTATGACTTTTGGCTTATTTTTGGCTTATAATGTCACGACCCATTTTCTGAACAAGCCGAGACCGGCACTCGATCACTAAACATGACCAAGCGAACCATCTCTGCTTATCAAGCCTCTTATAACTCCAAGCATTATATGCAACAAAGCAATACTCTAAACAAATACTTTTGATTAATTTAAATATTTAAATAAATCAACTTCAAAGCTTTATTCGTAGTAACTACTGAAATTTCTGCTAAGTTATTATAAAGTAACTTATGACTCTCAACCCAATGACTATGTCTATGAAGCCTCTACTGATAAACTGACGCACTGCTCAGGACATGAGACTTCCTGGCCAATTCTCTAAATAAACAAAGAAATAACTAAATGAAAATGACTCTAAGAAGTACTCCACGAACAAAAGCGGAGCTCACCAATAGCACCGGAAGAGAACGAAGTCCTAACTCGTAGCCTGCTCGCGTGCAAGTCCGGTTCCTATGTTGTACCGCAGACCAACATAGGTTCCCAAAAGAGAGCGTCAGTACCATCCATTGTACTCAGTGAGTTTCAACAACATGGGGAGAAACTTTAATAATATATACATTATGAACAAAGGTTCTAAATGCATGTAAAACATAAAGCTTATAATAATAATTCTAAATAATTGCATAATAGAAAATTCTTTTCTTTTTCTTTCTAGATAAAAATACTTCACTTTATATTTTGGGAGTTCCAACTATCCTGACTTAATTCTGTCTCAGTCACCGCGTGATCGGCACAGGTTCGATCCCAACCTGATCGAATAGGCCCAATCCACGAGGTGCCACTTGCTTCATGGTCCTCATCACTCATGTATCTTACCTTAGCATGGCTAAGTAAATTCTCAGCAACGAGACCCTCGGCTCGTGTGCTCCCTACTTTGGCACAAGTAGTTTCAGGAAGTCAACGCCTTGGTCAAGACCCTAGGCCTGAACGATGACCCCTTCTCAAAATAAAGTATACTCCCAAAAATCTTTTCTTTCTAAAACTTCTTCTTGTGACTTTTTAAGTCTAAATCTTTTATACATACTTATACTGGTATCCTTAAATGTAAGGCATGACATAAGAATTAAATAAATATTCCAAAGTATTTATGAAGGTACTTGATCCTTCATGAATTTCAACATGAAAATGGCATATAAAGAATAACATAAAATATGAAATTTATGCACATATATCCAAATAATCATCTATACTTTAGCTAGAAAATAATTATAAGCTAATAGGTACTTACTACTCGAGTTAAGTACAAAGAATAACATAAAAATCTGAAATTTAGGAATGAATTAAACATATAAAAGTATTTCTAAAGATTCTTTCTTCTTCGTAAATTTTCAACATGAAAATAGCATATAAGGATAACACAAAAATCTAAAAATATAAGCACATATATCATAATAACTTATCTAAACTTTTGCTAGAACAATTCCAAGTTAATGGGTACTCACTATGATGCAAGAAGAAAATGATCGCGCTATTCAGGAGTGGTACCTCGCGCTTGCGCAGAGGTACCAAGCAGTTAAAGTCGTTGGAAGCAGCTGAAGGATTAAATTTTCATTAGTTACACTTAGGTCCCTTTAAGTTTTAAGTTAAAGTTTATTTATTTGCAATTGAGTCTGTACTGTTTCTAAATTTGGACACTTTTGGTCCATCGATAGTACATGTAGTGGAGCTGGGAATTCCTTCTCTTGCAGGCTGTGGTCCTGAAGGAATATTCCCCTATATAGGCTATTGTTCAGCATATTTGGAGGATATTATGAATGAAAATATCTTAGTAACCCTAGAATAGCTTCTTGTTTTCTCTCTTTTCCTTCTTCTTCTTCTTCTTCTCTTTTCTTCCATTTCTGCCGCGGCTACTGTTCCATTGCCAAGCTTTGGCATCATTTGGTATCAGAGCACTCTCTTGAGCTCTGTGGGTAAAGGAAATGGCAAACATGGATGAAATCAAATCTATGTTTGAAAGAATGACAATGGAGATAGCCAACTTCTCAGTAAGACAAACTCAACTAGAGAACCAACATAAAAGAGCTTTTGCTGAGTTGAAGGAATCGATTGAAGCTGTGAAAAGATACGACAGAGGTAAAGGAATAGAAGATGCTGATGGTGGTGGAGAGATCTATACTCCCACAGGTAATCCTGCTGCGTGGGTACATGGAGGAGCCACATCCAATCAGTTTTCTCCTGCTGCTTATCATCTAGGCTTGGGACCATTGCCTCAGTTCCAAGGACCTAGAGGAACTTCATCTCCTCATAGACCTACCATTCCAGCACCTATGCAAGGGTATCCTGCAGCTGGAGCTATGGGTGTCAATAGAGGTGGGCATGTTCAAGGACAGCCCTCAACTGGACAGACTGTTGGTGGTGAACCTGCCAACACAGCACCGAACTCCTCTTCAACTTCACCTAGGGGAGCAAATCTAACAAGAATGGCTAAGCTGGAGTTCCCTCGATTCAATGGCCTCAACTTAAGAGCTTGGCTCTGTAAGGTAGAACAGTTTTTCTCTTTAGACGAGGTTGAGTACAGCCAAAGAGTTAAAGTGGCTTATATACACTTTGATGATTTAGCCATTGAATGGCACTTGGCTTATCTGAGAAGTAGAAATCACTTACCTTTCCCTAGTTGGGAAGAGTATGTGTATGCTCTTATTGATAGATTTGGGGCTGAGTATGCTGATCCTATGGCAGAGCTTAAATTGATTAGGCAAGGGGGGATGGTGGAGGACTATCAGAGGGAGTTTGATAGAATCATGACTAAGTTGCATATTCTTCCTGAGTATGCCATTAGTGCATTCATTACTGGCCTTAAACCTGAGGTTGGCTTCACTGTGAAGAACCATAGATCCTTTTCCCTACCCGAGGCCTATCAGCTAGCAAGGAACACAGAAGCCCAGATGAATGCTCAACTGAAAATGATAAGGGCCACACTGCACAGTGGAGGTCCATCCCATGCTAAGAGTCACAACTATGGGACTGCCATCAAAGGTGGATTCCATAAGAAGGAGAGTAATGTGTTAAAGAGGGAGGCTGCTGCTAATTGGAACAAGGGTAATACTAGGAAACTCATTACTGCTGAGATGAATGAGAAAAGGCAGAAGGGGTTGTGTTTCTTCTGTGATGAGAAATTCTTCCTTGGACACAAGTGTGGCCATTCCAAACAACTGTACTTGTTAGAAGTAGAAGAAGAGGTACTAGATGAGGAAGAAACAGGAGATTTGGAATAAGTTGAAGAGCCTGCAGAACCAACTGAAGAAGCAGGTGAAGAGGTGAAGGGGGAATTGTGTGAGATATCAGTCCATGCTCTTCATGGAGTCCCCACCTTTCAAAACTTGAGGGTGACTGGTTATTGCCAACAGAGGCCCTTAAGTATATTGGTGGATCCAGGAAGCACACACAACTTCATTGATAATGATGTAGCAAGGAGCTTGGGGGTTAATACTCTCAGAATTAGTCCTCAAACCATAAATGTAGCAGATGGAAACAACAGGCAAACCACTGAGCTCTGTAAGGGTTTGACTTGGTTGCTACAAGGGGTCACACACACTGCAGGCTTCCTACTGCTTCCCTTAGGCTCTTGTGACTTGATATTGGGAGTGCAGTGGTTGCTACCACTAGGTGATCTCAAGCTAAATTTTCAAGAACTTACCCTGGGATTCAACTACCAGGGAAAGGAATGCATGCTTAAGGGGGAAGTAGACAAGGTGAAGACTGTGGGGGCTAAGAAGTTGGATAAATTAGTTAACAATGGGGGCAGTTGTTCATGCTGAGGGTACTACCAAAGGAGGAAGCATCTACTGAATCTAGTTCTAACATACCTTCCCAACTACAGCCTTTGATTGAGTAGTATCAACTGTTGTTTGCTGATCCTAAAGGACTACCTCCCTCTAGGGGTCCATTTGATCACAGGATTCCATTGCAAGAAGGGTGCAACCCTGTGAATCTCAGGCCCTACAGGTACTCATCATCACAGAAGGATGTTATTGAGAAGCTAGTGCAAGACATGCTAGATCAAGGGATTGTGCAGCCAAGCTCAAGTCCCTATGCATCTCCAGTAGTTTTGGTGGGTAAGAAAGATGGGAGTTGGAGGTTATGTGTGGACTACAGAGGTCTGAACAAGGTGACTATTAAGGATAAGTTCCCTATCCCTATCATAGAGGAACTATTGGATGAGTTTGGGGGCTCACAGATCTATTCCAAGATAGATCTTAGGTCTGGATATCATCAGATAAGGATGACAGCAGAAGATATAGCTAAGGCAACATTCATGACTCATTCAGGGTATTATGAGTATTTGGTAATGCCATTTGGACTCACCAATGCTCCCTCATGCTTCCAGAGCCTGATGAATCATGTGTTCAAGGAGCATCTCAGGAAGTTTATCATGGTGTTCTTTGATGGCATATTAGTATTCAGCAGAGATATGTCTGAATACATAAGGCATTTGAAAATAACCTTTGATCTGTTAGTGAAGCATCACCTGTTTGCTAGGAAGTCTAAATGCTCTTTTGGAGCTGGCTGGATTGAATATCTGAGGCACATCATATCTGCAGAAGGGGTGGCAACAGACCCTAAAAAAATTGCAGCAGTACAGTCATGGCCTCTACCTAAGAACCTCAGGGAATTAAGGGGATTTTTAGGTCTAGCAGGCTATTACAGGAGATTTATTAATCACTATGGAGTGATCAGCAGGCCTCTAACAGATATGCTCAAGAAAGATGGTTTCCAGTGGTCAGTGAAGTCTGAGACAACATTCAACCAACTGAAGCTAGCCCTCATTTCAGCACCAGTGCTGGTTATTCCCAACAATCAGCTCACATTTGTTGTGGAAACTGATGCATGTGACTATGGTGTGGGAGTTGTGCTAATGCAAGGAGGACATCCTATAGCTTATCTCAGTAAATGGTTGTTAGGAAGACATTTAGTTTTATCAGTCTATGATAATGAGTTGTTGGCTCTTGTTATGGCTGTCACCAAATGGGCACAGTACTTGATGGGGAGGCAATTTGTGGTGAAGACTGATCAAAAAGCACTTATGTTTCTATTGGAACAGAAACTTCACACTGGATCACAAATGAAATGGATAGCTAAGCTTATGCAGTTTGATTTTGTGATAGAGTATAAGAAGGGAAGGGAGAATAAGGCTGCTGACTCTTTATCCAGAATTCCCTCAGGGGAGTTAGCCATGATACTGCTTTCTCCAACCAGCAGTGAACTCCTTCAGAGAATCAAGGATAGTTGGGAGAAGGACAGGGAGGTTGCAGAGATTATTAGGCACATTCAAGAACAAGGGGAGGATCATAAGGGGTATACCTTTGTGAATCACCAACTTAGAAGGAAAGAAAAGTTGGTAATTGGAAATGATAGCTCACTTAAGAAGGAGATCATGCAGATATGGCATGACAAGCCAATAGGTGGTCATTCTGGGATAGAAAACACATACAAAAGGTTATCAAACCTTTTCTATTGGAAGGGACTCAAGGAGGATGTAACAGCTCATGTGAGACAGTGTGCCACCTGCCAGAGGAGCAAATATGATAACAGTGGCTATCCTGGACTTCTGCAGCCATTACAGATTCCAGGTTCTGCTTGGACCAACATCAGCATGGACTTCATTGATGGATTACCAAAGTCTAAAGGAAAAACCACAATCTTGGTGGTCGTGGACAGACTTACTAAGTATGGTCACTTCTTAGCTATAAGTCATCCTTACACTGCTACTTTTGTAGAACAAGTGTACTTGGATCATGTTTATAAACTTCATGGAATGTCAGAGAATATAGTTAGTGATAGGGATCCAATTTTCATGAGCAAGGTTTGGCAGGATTTGTTTGCCATGCAAGAAGTAACTCTCAGCACTTCCACAGCTTATCATCCTCAAACAGATGGTCAGACTGAAGTGCTTAACAGGACTGTGGAGACTTACTTAAGGTGCTTCTGCTCAGATAGCTAGCAGGATTGGGCAGCCTATCTACCCCTAGCAGAATGGTGGTATAACACCACTTTCCATTCAACAATTCAGACTACTTCATATGAGGCTCTTTATGGTCAATCCCCTCCCACTCATCTACCATATCTGCCTGGTGATGCTGCAGATGAAGAGGTAGATAGAAGTCTCATTACAAGAGAGTTGAAGATTCAACTGCTGAAGTTTCACATCCACAGGGCACAGCAAAGGATGTCCAGCCTAGCCAACAAGCATAGGGTTGATAGGAGTTATACTGAAGGGGATTGGGTCTATCTCAAGCTTCAACCTTATAGGCAAATCACCCTTTCAAACCACTCTTTTTCTAAGCTATCTGCTAAGTATTATGGTCCATATCAGATTCTACAAAAGATTGGCTCAGTTGCCTACAAACTATCCCTTCCCTCACATGTCAATATTCATCCCACCTTTCATGTTTCACAGCTGAAACCATGTCATGTAATTCCTGATAGGTTCAATCATCCTCCAGTGATTGATGTTACCAGTCCCTATTGTGTGGAGCCTCAGGAGATACTGGTCAGAAGAATGATCAAGCGAGGAAATAAGGCAATACCTCAAATCTTAGTCCAGTTGTCGCAAATGACAAGGGAGTAGGCAACTTGGGAAGATTTTGCTGTGATGAAGATGAAGTTTCCTAAATTTTTCCTTGAGGGCAAGGAAGGTTTTTAGAGCAGGGCAATGATGCAAGAAGAAAATGATCGCGCTGTTCAGGAGTGGTACCTCGCGCTTGCGCAGAGGTACCAAGCAGTTAAAGTCGTTGGAAGCAGCTGAAGGATTAAATTTCCATTAGTTACACTTAGGTCCCTTTAAGTTTTAAGTTAAAGTTTATTTATTTGCAATTGAGTCTGTACTGTTTCTAATTTTGGACACTTTTGGTCCATCGATAGTACATGTAGTGGAGCTGGGAATTCCTTCTCTGCAGGCTGTGGTCCTGAAGGAATATTCCCCTATATAGGCTATTGTTCAGCACATTTTGGAGGATTAGGAATGAAAATATCTTAGTAACCCTAGAATAGCTTCTTGTTTTCTCTCTTTTCCTTCTTCTTCTTCTTCTTCTCTTTTCTTCCATTTCTGCCGCGGCTACTGTTCCATTGCCAAGCTTTGGCATCACACTACCTCTAATTAAATAAATATAAACTCTTTTAAGCAATTCAACAAACACCTTGTATGTGTGCTTTTGTGAGTTAAACCACTTTAGTAAAGGGTTATATCAAACTCACCTCAAAACTTCTCAAGCCAATACGTAGGCCCTAGTACAATTGACACCAGTCACACAATCGTTTCTACAATAACCAGTGCATTTTTAATCAATTTTCATGTACTACACTTAAATATAAAATTTATTGTTGATATAGAGGAATAAGGGATTAACTATTCAATTCTTACCTATTACCACGGTAGAATAATTATTAATAGGGAATTTTGTATACCAGAGTTCAAAGATAATGGTTTGTAAATAACCCTAGGACTTTCGAGCAATTTCTGGTTACCTCTCCAATGGTCTGCGTATCTGTGTCCTCGGCCTCTTTTTTTTTTTTTGTCGTCCGCCTCTTTTTTTCTTGTTTTCTTTGGTCGAAAGGAAAGCTTCGGCTGTCCTTCTCATTATAAGGCTTTAAGCCCTTTTGCTTCTTTTGTTTTATTATTTTATTATTTTAATTGTTTTCCTCCTTCTTTTTTTTGACTTAATTAGTAATTAGTTCACTTTTAATAATTAATAATATTAAAATTATTAATCTTTTCCCACTTGTATATCCAATTATTTAAGTGTGTGTATGTGTCTATATATATATATATATATTTACTATAGGCAAGAAAAAAATAATAATTATAGTTTAATTTTATAATTAACTATAGGCAAGAAAAAAAATATTTATAGTTTAATTCTATAATTAGTGTATCTTGAAACTTTTATAAATTTGGGGAGTGTTACATATAAGCACTTAACTTATAAGCACTTTTAATTTTACCAAACGTGTAGATAAGCCAAAAAGTACTTATGAGCCAATTTGACCAGCTTATAAGCTTAGCCAAACACCCTGGTAGTAAACTTTAAAATGGAGTAAAGTTACTTCAACCATTACTCCATTTTTTACTTTAAAAAAGAATGTTCCATTTTATACGCTCATAGTAAACTTTAAAATGGAGAAAAGTTGCTTGAAGCATTACTCCATTTTTTATTTTAAAAAAAAAATATTCTATTTTATATTCTTATCTCTTTTTAATATTATATTATTATTTGTTCTTTAAATTTTATTTTCTTGTTTCTATTAAAGAAATTCTATCTTTGTTTCTTTTTAAAATATTCATCACATATAATTTCTAATATTCCTTTCTTATATAATCATTTAGTATAAACTTATTTTACACCATAAATTTTTAAATACTACTCCTATAATTTATAAGCAAATATTATAGATTATATTATTAACGAATAATTCAAATAAAAATGAAATCATTGAGGTACAACATAATTAAATACATATTACATTATGGTAAAATTTATATTAAAGAGATAAATTAAAAGAGTTAAATAATAAAAAATAGTGTAAAGTAATATGGAATAGTAATGGATGAGATAAATAGTGTTGCTCCAAATTTATCCCCCATTTTGCAGCCAAAAATGCGGCAGCGTCGGAGACCAATTACTCCAAACCACCTGCATTATAGCAAATGTTGGCATTGAGATGCCCTAAGACTGGATATTATTGTGTGAAACTATTTAGGCACATTATATTAAAAAAAAGGAAATCTGGATTCTGGATGATGGATGAGTGTCTCAGATATATTCATGTTTGCCAAGTTTTGAGTGGTATATAATTAGATACTTCCTTAGAGGAGACAAATTAAAAGCTCTTCCCTATATAAATTTTTTTTGTCTTGTGAGAAGTTAAGATAGAAGCAAGAATTTGATGAAATTTTTGCCTACTTTACCCGATTTTTTGCTCCTTAAAAGTTAATCAACAGTTAAATATAAGCCATGGGCCTCACACCCCAAAAGGGATCTCATCCCAGTCCTATGTGGGATTCATTCCATTCATTACTAACATCTTAGTCTGATCAATTACCAGTACTTTTATCTAAGCAGGACATTTTAATCAGTCATTTCTCATGGTTGTAACTTCAAATTCTTCGATAGGTTGCAACGCTAGCCCCTAATGTACCTGCAGTGCAAGAGTTGCATTTCGCAGTGCCAATGGCAGGAGCTGTGCTTTGTACATTGAATACACGCCACGATTCAGCTATGGTATCAGTCCTCCTAAGACATTCAGAAGCTAAGCTCATTTTCGTCGACCAGCAGTTATTTGAAGTTGCTCAAGGAGCACTTGATCTTCTTATTGATGCCAAAACAAAACCTCTTTTAGTATTAATCCCTGATCCTGAAAACCTCCCTCCTCCTGTTGCTATGCCCAATGTTCATGAATATGAAACTCTTCTGTCAAGTGGACGCAGCGATTTTGCAATAAAGTGGCCGTTGACTGAATTTGATCCTATTAGTGTTAACTATACATCTGGTACAACATCACAGCCTAAAGGAGTTGTTTACCATCATAGAGGTGCATATCTTAATTCTATTGCTACTTCTTTTATTCATGAGATGGGCTCTATGCCTACATATCTTTGGACTGTTCCAATGTTTCACTGCAACGGATGGTGCCTTAATTGGGGCGTGGCTGCACTTGGTGGCACTAACGTTTGCCTTAGACGTGTCTCTCCAAAGGATATATTTGATAATATATCCCTCCACAAGGTCACACATATGAGTGGTGCACCAACGGTCTTGAACATGATGGCGAACTCACCTAAAAGTGACCGCAAACCACTTCCTCACAAGGTTGAAATAACGACAGGTGGTTCACCACCGCCTCCTCATATCATTTCTAAGATGGAGGAGTTAGGCTTTTCTGTATCTCATATATATGGGCTCACAGAGATTCATGGTCCTTGTACATTTTGCCTCCGGAAGCCAGAGTGGGAATCATTACCTCCTGATGAACGACTCGCTCTGAAAGCAAGACAAGGAGTGGAACACTTGTTTACTCAGGACATTGACATAAGAGATCCTGACACAATGGAGAGGGTGCCAGATGATGGTAAGACATTAGGTGAAATTATGATTAGAGGGAACTGTGTGATGAGTGGATACTTGAAGAATGTTAAAGCAACGGAAGAAGCGTTTAGAGGTGGATGGTTTCATACTGGTGATCTTGCTGTGAGGCATCCAGATGGTTACATTGAAGTTAAAGACAGGATAAAGGACATTATAATCTCGGGAGGTGAGAATATTTCCTCGGTTGAGGTGGAAAGAGTTTTGCTCAGTCATCCGGCAGTCCTTGAAGCAGGTGTAGTAGCAAGACCGGATGATCTCTGGGGGCAGACGCCTTGTGCATTCGTCAAGTTGAAGGAGGGATTCAATGTTGGTTCTGAAGAAATAATCAACTACTGTCGAGATCATTTGCCTCATTATATGGCTCCTCGGACTGTCATTTTCGAAGATCTGCCAATAACTTCTTCTGGCAAGATACAAAAGTTTATCCTAAGGGAAAAAGCAAAGGCTTTGGGCAGTCTTTGTTCAATAAAACAAAGCAGTCCTCTGTATGCATCTTCTGAAAGGGAGAGAAATGCAGACAGAATCTGAGCTTAGAAAAGAAAAAATATTTTTCAAAAAAAGAAGAAAATGACGCAGAATTGGCAATTGAGCAGTTTAATGAAGGGAGGTCGAAGAGGGTATGCTTCCCTCATTTGGATCATCTAAGTCACAGAGAAATAAAGTAATAAGATCAGAAAATATGAGCAATAGATATGAGACGATCCCGAGCAAAAGAAATGTTGTACTCTTGAAACAGTATATTTGTGTTTTATTAATCTTGTTGGTGCAGCTTTTATCACATATCTGAGGAAGTGAGATCAAGGATAAACTCCACGAAATCTCATAAATTGTTTTTAGCAGAGAAAACGCATAAGCTAGTAAACATTCTATTAGAGTATGGAGCTGACAAACAACCTTTTACAACATGTCTTATGTAGTTTGTCTCTAGAGGATGATCGATGACCCTAGTTCTAAAAAAGAGAAACTTCGTGTTTTATCAAATATGAACTGCAGGATTTTGCTTCAGATTGAGGCGAAGCATGTAAGGAGACTTTACAGAACCACAGTACAAATGATCACCAATCTTTGTGGCGCTTGACACCATTGTCAAGTCCTGATCATAATAGTGTTCGACCGGATTTCCTTGTAAATCAACAGATACAACACCTCCATTTTTCTCTGCCCGAGGTTGACCAATATACTTCACCATTATAGCCATTATCTTTCTGATGAATGGATATCTTTGTGCCAAGTCCCATGAATATGTCTTCGCCTGTGAAGTAATTATCAGCAAAAATGTACTGAATATGTTCATGACAAAAACTAGCATATTCAATATCATGAAGAAACTTACTGTGGCAAATGCAATCCAATAATGACCATCACCATCGTAACGAATGTTATCAGGATATCCAGGCAAATTCTCAACAAACACATCCACAGATCCTTTTCTTTCACCTTTTATATAGTATTTCTTGCATCTCCTCCTACAATTTATAACCATTTGAAATGGAAATTATTGAACAGAAGTCAAGGTGCCCGCTAAAGAACTACTAAAAGAATTAAAGACTTACAAAGGGGTTTCACAGAAAATAACAAAGTTTTGATCTGGAGAGACTGCAACGCCATTAGCAAAATACAGGTCACGAAGTAGCGTTTTGGTCTGTTTAGTTAATGGATCATAACTTAACAATCTGCCATAAGGTCTACCTTCAATAAAATCATAAATGTAGTCCTTGAATTTGTATTTGTAGGAAGCTTCTGAGAAGTATATCATGCCATCCTCTGCAATATCAACAGCATCTGCTAATTTGAATTTCAGACCTTCAGCTTCCTCTGTTAGCACTTTAATTTCACCCTCTGAAGTAATGTTGAGTAGTAAGCCCTGTCTCATTTAACATTCATGAATCTAAGCAAGGCAATTGCGGAGACAGAACCTCCACGAAGGGGATTCAAAAACAAAACGTGTAACTAGTGAGAATTGAACCTATGATTTTGGAAAGGTTTTGAATCCCCTTGACCACTATGCTACACTTTTGGATTGTGTTATAAAACTTAATATATAGAAGTAAAAAAATAGATTTTATCTTATATTTACAGTGTAATATTTCGGCAAAGGAGGTTCGGGTGAACCCCTTACGCCCCCTAAATCCGCCCCTGATAAGAGGTTATACTGATAACAAGCTGCTCTTATGCTCCTTGGTAAAATCTCCAGTTCAATCTTGATCCTTAAAAACATAAAGGTTTATGAGTTTTCTTTACTTACAACTTCAAAAGTAATTCAATATACATTTATCTCCTCCTTTTGAAGTGTTGTCCCTATAACCCACAATTCTGAAATTTTACTTCAACTACACAATGTTAAATATAGAACTTTATTTTCTTTAGTTTTCAAACCCAAATTTCATGGTCTAAATCTTTTCCAATTTTTTTCTTTTAAGAATTGTATAGTTTTCATGGTCTAGCAGCTTGTTTGGATGGTTGTTATATATCATTTCATAACGTATTGTATCTTACTGTATTGTTTGATGTATACAACGTTTGGATAGATTGTATTTTTTGCTTTCGTTTTATAATGTTATAGACCAATAATATGAAAAATAAACATACAATATTACAATGAAAAAGTGAGGTACGACGTACAATTATTATATAAAAAGATATGCTAGAACAACAACAACAACAACAACCCAGTATATTCCCACAAAGTGGGGTCTGGGGAGGGTAATATGTAGACAGGCCTTACCTCTACCCGAGAGGGCAGAGAGGCTGTTTCCAATCGACCCTCGGCGCAGTGAAGATAAAGGCAAACAAAAAAAAAACACAAACAACATTAGTTACTCCAGTATACATCGCATAAATAATTATCTAAACAAAAGAGTCATATGTACCATAAATAAACTGGCATGCAATAATATTAAAACAGTAGCTACTAGAAATGACTACCATAAGGGAATACAAACCAATACACGAATCCTCAATAGGTAGCCCCACCACGCCTCACCCAACCTCGGGAAGGAGTATGGAAAATCTAGAAGCCTCTATCCAACGACCCTGATACTAGACCTCCAGACTTTCCTATCAAGGGTCATGTCCTCGGAAATCCGTATCCTAGCTATGTCCTGCCTAATTACCTCTCCCCAGTATCTCTTAGGCCTCCATCTGCCTCGCCTCACACCGACCACCTCTAGCCGCTCACAACTCCTCACCGGGGCATCAGGGCTTCTCCTCCGCACATGCCCGAACCACCGAAGTCTCACATCTCGCATCTTCTCCTCTAGTGGGGCCACCCCCACCTTCTCCCGAATAACTTCATTCCTAATCCTATCTAATCTGGTGAGCCCGCACATCCACCTAAGCATACTCATCTCCGCAACCTTCATCCTCTGAGTACGGGATTTCTTCACCGGCCAACACTCCGTCCCATACAACATGGCAGGTCTAACTACAACTCTATAAAACTTCCCCTTGAGTTTCTGTGGCACTTTATTATCACACAAGACTCCTGATGCAAGCCTCCACTTCGACCACCCCGCCCCTATACGGTGAGTGACATCCCCGTCTATGTCCCTGTCCCCCTGAATCACAGATCCAAGGTATCTGAAACTATCCCTCTTGACTATGGCCTAGGATCCAATCTTCACGTTCCCTCCCACTTCGCTCGGCTCCGCGCTAAACTTGCACTCCAGATTATAAAAAGATATGATAAATGATAAAATAGAATTATTTAGTAATATAGAAGCAAGATGAGAGGAAAGATATAAGGTAACAACGCAACCACACCAAATCGGTCGTTACATAAAGTTGCACTTTTCGTCGTTGTAACAACGGATTTAATGATATGATACAATAAGATTTAAGTAACTATCAAAACAAACATTGTATTTAAAGTAATAATAGGTAACAACCATCCAAATGAGCTGTAAGTTTCTTTAGCACTAAGGCCCCCTTTGGCCATAAGTTTTACCAAAATAAATTTGGGATTTATTTTCAAAACTCATGTTTGGCCATAAATTTTGCCCATATTTTGGCCATATCCCAAATTTCAAATCCCAAAATCAGCTATTGAGCTGAATTTGGGCCAAAATCCCAAAACTTGGGAATTATATACATGTTTCTCCAAAATAAAGTTGGAAAATATGTTTTGAAAACGTATGTCCAAACACATTTTCATCTTCAAACCAAACTTCACACAAATCAGATTTTTCAAAATAAATTTGGGATATATGGCCAAACACTAGCTAAGTTTTTTTTTCTTTCAAAATTTTAAATGTCATAACTTAATGCTCGCTCAATGGGTGTACATTTGTTCATTCACGAGGATTAAAAATACTGTTTTCAGATCATAGTACAGGCTACGAGTTAACTGAAATTAACTTATCCAAACAATTAAAATTAGATCTCTACTCTAGATTACAAATGGGACCTCAGTATAATTACTCTAAAATGTTGAGAGTTTTACATTTTTTGTTGTAATTATACTTCCGCTATTCCAAATTTATTTGAAGGGATTCATGGTACGAGGGTCAAACTACATAATTTTGATGTATATTCGAATATTAATTCTTTGTATTTTTCAAAATAAATTATATACTATTCAAAATCTAACAGCCCGTTTGGATTAGCTGATTTGAAGTAACTAATAAGCATTAGGTGGTGAAAAGTACTTTTAAGTGCTGAAACTGATTTAATAAATAAGTAGTTACGTGTTTGGGTACAAGTGCTGAAATTGATAATAAATTGCTGCAGTATTCGATAACAGACTATTGATAGCTCTTTTTATGTTAAAATGACTTAAATAACTTTAGAACTGTTTACACTTATAAGAGCGTAGTTTCTTCAAATTTTAGATTCCAGATGGATTCAAATTCAAAATATTCTATTTGTCATTTTATTTATAATACAAATGAGCTTAGATAAGTAGTTTCTCAGTAAAAATAAACCTAAATAGAAAAAAAATATTTGAACAGAAACAAACATTGTCTTCATCACCACAAGAGTTAGAAAGCAATACACCAAAAATTTGATATGTCTACATTTATTACATACAGTTCAAAGATTAATACAAACTCACATAGATATAAGTATGCAAAGGAATATAGAATTTGCTTGTGTTAAATAGTCAATGAGAATTACAGGCTTGAAGATGTGTGGTTAGGTTGGGGGGAGGGGGGTGGGGAGGGGAAGGGAAGGGAGGGGAATACATGAGGCGGTGAGTATCGATGTAGAAGTTTTGTTCTAAAAAGAAATATTTTAAGGATAAAATACTACAATTATTGGTTAAACTTAAAGTGCTTATAAGCTAAAAATTCATAAGCTGGGGGGAGCAGCTTATGACTTTTGACTTATAAGTACTTAGCTTATAATCACTTTTAACTTTATCAAACGCGTAAATAAACCGAAAAATACTTATAAGTTAGTTTAACCCACTTATAAGCTTAGCCAAATACCCTCTAAAAATCGCTTTTAATTCAACATTGTCATTGATAATGAGTCAAATCCTTTTAAAAAAAAATGGAGAAACTTCCAGCCAAATAGACGGCGGCCCAACTTCCAAATAGTAGTAATACCTTCTAATAAATTAAATGGGATAGAGGGACCAAACAAGGTACAGCACATGCAACTGCGTCGATTTTTATTAGGGATTTTTACCTAGCTATACTATATTAGAAATTTATTAACTACTTTTCTTTATATTCCTTAAAAATTACTTTTTGTATCTATATTTACTATTTATGCACAAAATCATGATAAAAGAAGGATCCCCTAAATATAGGGATTAATTTGTAACTGTATCCCTCATCCCATCTATCAGCTTAAATGGCCTCCTACAATCACGATTTTCTTCCCAATTTCAAAAGATTTTAAAGTCATTCTCTCTTTCATATAAATCAATCAATCTCTTTCTCTCTCTCCCTCTCTCATACAAATCAAAATATTATCTCTCTAATAACATCATATATTTTTGTGAATCACTTCCATCAACAACCACAAAAAACTTTCAACTATTGACAAATCCAACGACATTATCTCCAAAATTATAGGTAGAGGGTCTGCCATTGCTATATCATTAAAAGGTTTCGAACTTTGAATTAGATATCCGGATTTTACGAATTTGTGATTTTTTTTGTGTTGGGTATTTTTGAAAACGATTGAAAATATCCTTTAAGGTTCATATCTCAATTTTAAGCGAGATTGGTTAAGTTTGAAGTTGGTTTTAGGTAGAATTTCAGAATAAAACTCAAGAAAGAAGAAGTTCGGACTTATATTACGATTGTATGATAAATGTATCATAATTGTATCTGAATAGTATTTGATACATCAATACCTAAAATAATTATGATACAATACTAATACTATTGTAATACAATATTGTATCATAATTAAGTTTAGAGTTGGTTCTAGGTGGATGTTTTAGATTGAAACTTGAAAAAGATGAAAGATCAGAATTGTATTATAATTAAGAATTGTATCACGATTGTATCATAATTTGTACCTAAACATGATACATTACTAATACAATTATAATATGATATTGATTTAGTTTAAGTTTAGAATTGATTTTAAGTTATATCATAATTGTATAAGAATTCTTTCAGGATTATATCAAATTTATATCTGAATTGTATTTGATGCATCAATACATGAAAGAATACTTGATATAATAATGATACAATTATAATACAATCTTGTGTCAGAATTATATATAAGCTTTTAGAGTAGTAACATGTACCGGTAGAAAATTTTCAGATTTCCTATAATTACTAGGATGTATCTTCAAAATTGTATAGGATCGAAAATGTTACCGTACAAAAAAATAACCATTTCCTTGGTTCTATTTCTATGGCGAGTATGGCTTCTTTTTTTGTTCAATACTTTTTTTGTCCATTTTTGTATTTTTCTTGTGCCTTCTTATACGAGAAACGAGTATCTTGTATAGAGTTTTCGAGAAATTGGAAGAAAAAAATTGGTGAAATAATATTGGAAAAAGAAGTTGCTTCCAGATCTGCGTAGAAAAAAAAGGAGGGAGGGGAGTAGAGAAAAAAAAAGGAATGGATATAATTCAATCCCTTAATTGAATGTGCTAATAATGAGGTGAGAGTTTTTTGAGAAGGAATATATACAGTTTGTAAAAAAAAAAGCTAGATACTTTTTGAAAACTATAAAACCTAGAGAAAATAGATAAATAAATTTTTATAATAGTATAGATGGGAAAATCCCTTATTATTATTTACGATACATACGAGTTACAATTCAATACGTAATTTTCAAATTTGAGCCAACGACCCACCATTTAGCGCTACAATGTGGTCCAGGTGACTCTAAACTACTAGTAGGATACAGCTAGGCATCTAAACAGCTAAAAAATAATACGTGTAAAATGTACCAAAACAAGGAAGATGACAAAGACGTTATTTACTAACCTTGTCAGCATCGGCTACAATAACTTCGCCATAATGTCCTAATGCAACTCCAAGTGGTCTGCCGCCGGTGAAAACCCAGTCCTCCACCCTCGAATCCCCCACTGATTCATTAACTGTCACTCGTTTAACCCACCCGTCAACACAGCCAGTGTATATAACTCCCGAATTTGGATCGTAAGCTACGTCTTCAGGTGACAATAGCTGGTCAACTCCGATCTTTTCTGAGCCGCGGAGCATCTGATTGTTGCGCTTTGATACGACCATGGGTGGGTCGGTAGAGAGTACATGGCTTGGATAAGAAACCGGTTCGAAGGACTCGAGCTGGTAAACAACTACTCCCAGAATAACTGGTATTAACACTGAGATGAAAAGAGGGATAGGCCAAGAACTGGAAACAGTTCTTGTAGAAGAAGAAGAAGAAGAAGAAGAAGAAGAAGTTGGGGTTGAGTTGGGCATGGCTAGTATGACTGCAAGTCGATAGCAGAGTTGGTCAGTTATGCAAGCAGATTAGGATTAACATTGAGAAATTAACAGGTATACAATTCGTCAGCAAAAGAGGAGGGATCTGAAGAGTATTAGTTTACTCTTCCTCGTTGTTATCAATATTGTACTTCATTTGTTTCGATTATGTGGTATTGTTTAAACAACATTATCATGAGATTTCTGTGGCAGTAACAATATGTTATTAAGAATAAAAAAAATTACAATTAAATTGTCTTCAACTATAAAAATATACTGTAATTTTTTGGTTTAATAAGAAAATGCTAACACATATAATGCCAAGTATTAATAAAACTAATATTAGTATTCGAAGCAATGCGCGTTCATAAACCATGTTAAAATATGATTTGGGTTATTTGGATTAGGTGCAAATAACTTTAAACTAAACCTTCTCGTAGAAATGATAAATAATTTGTATGGGGTCAAATATGGCTTGATCATAGGGGACCGACCGCAGCTCTCCCACGTTCGCAAACTATAAGTGTACGATTCCTCTCCTACGTCTCCTACAACGAGGGTGCAGTGTAGACGTAAGGATACAAACGATATCGTTTATACTTAGACGTCCCCTCTGAAAGGGCGTCAACTATCCCCAACAGATTATAATTTTAGTATGGAGGCATCACTTCTATAAAAAGGAAGGCTTCCATGTTGTAAAGGACCGTGTGTTTTTATCTAATAATACAATTTCTCTCATTCTCTATCAACTGTGACAAACAATTATCTTTAAAAGTTCTTCATTCTTACAAGTATCTTTATATTATAATTACACTGATCTCGTATTTAGGTTCATTATATTTGATTACGATTTACCCCTTTCATATCCTTTGATTGTTTGTAGCTTATAAAGTAACCGATCACTTTTGAGCCAAACATAATTATTTGATATAAATTAAGAAGCACGACATGAAACAGTTTTTCAAATATCATAATGGATAACCTCTTTTCTTTTTTATATCTGTAATAACTGAACCCTTGATTTTGACACTTGTATCATATTTTACGCTTAAAATATATAACGTTGTGATCTTTCTTGTTTGAGCACGTTCTCAAATTCAAATAACTCTTATTCTTCAACATTTGTAGACAAAATATTTTTATCTTTTTTGTTCTTTGCTTATAGTTTTTGTATTATTTATTACATAATATTGTTACACTATAATGTGATTTTTTATTAGCTTATAAATTTACTTAATGTCTTGTAGTATTACCCTTTTAATAATCATCAATAAAACACTCACAGTATGATACAACATCACCCTTTGTGAATTAACACTCATATATGGCACGACATCACCCTTCGTGCATTAACATTCTCCCTTGCCACTGAACAAAGAACAAGTAAAAGCGGGGAGATATGATCAATAAGAACAAGCCTTACTTCAACACTTGGTTCCACAAACTTCAACTTTGAACTTAATAATCAATTATCACCAAAGGATTCATAAACATGATAAGAATGATCAACTTGATTATACTAGCCTAAACATGGATAACATGATCAAAGAGAAGCAATAATTACAAGAAATCAAATCCCACCCGCGTGCTTTACCCGACAATAATGCATATGTACTCGTCGCCTCACCTACATGTTGTACCCAACATCTAAACACGTAGCAAATAGACAAATAAGACATATTCCCTCAAGTCAAGGTTAACCACGACACTTACCTCGCTCCAAAATCCAAACTCAAAGCTCAGCCACCGCTTTGCCTTTCAAACAAGCCTCCGAACCAATAGAATCTAGCAATTTACCAACCAAGTGATTCACATTAATCTTTAGGAACTACTCACGATTGTAAAGAATTTAGTTTAGATCATTATTGAAAAAGTCAACAAAAGTCAACACCGAGGGACCAAACCAGAATACCCATTCACCCTGAGCGCGATTATGTGATTTGTTTTATCATCTGACCTCAATTTGAGGTCTAAATTCCCAATTTACCAAATTGCCAATTTCTACCAAAAAACACTAATTTCCACCATGAAAACTCTAGATTTTAGGTTAAAGATTTGTGAAATGTAATGAAGAGTTGAAAGAAAATGAGTTAGAATCACTTACCAATATTTTAGGGAGGAAATGGTCTTTGGAAAATTGCCTAAAGGGTTTCTTGTTTTGAAAGTTTTGATAAATGAGCAAAAATCCCGTCTAAATCAAGTTTTACGAGCTGCAGATGTCACAAATGCAACCTTTGCAAAGTCCGCAAATGCAAGAAAAGCTTCCAAATGCAAACCTCCCACATTTCTGTCGCATTCACAAATGCGAAAGTTTGTTCACAAATGCAGACTTGCTTCGCACATGCAAAATATCTTTTGCAAATGCGAAAACTGTTGGCCCAGCTTCTCTTCGCATTTGCGATGAGAAGGTCGCAAATGCGAACCCCTCAGAGGATGCATAAAAA
>JASVEL010009611.1:0-119858 GCA_032618575.1 Nicotiana noctiflora | reverse complement strand
CAGAGTACACATTCCACTATTCGGTTGAAATATTTACTGGGAAATAATCTGTCAAATCATATTAAGGATGGAATAGTTTGTAATCCATGGTTTGGCATTGTATGTTTGTCCAACATAGAATACACATCGAACGTTTTAGATTCGTTTTCAAAGGAAAATTTTATTTTGCGTCTCGTACAACTGACACTAATTGTATGACATAACCTTTTTGTCTTACGATCTTGTGGACCCAGATTTCTGTGGACCTAGAAGTGTAAGATTGGATTTCACAAATTTGTGAGACAAAAATATGCCTCATACAACTAGTGTCAATTGTATGAGACGCATAATAAAACATCTCGTTTTTAAACAACAGAGCGGAATCTGCATATATTAATATAGAGGTGGCAAAATGGTTAAAAGAAAACAGTTAACCACCCATATTATTCACTAAAAAATAGGTTGGATAATGAATTTTTAAAAAATGGGTCAAATATGTATAAGAACCATATTATCAATTTAGAAAATGGATAACTAATGAGTAACAAATAGATAATCAATTGGTCTAACTTTTATATTTGTAAAACCTCAAATTGGGGGTTCATCAAGTTAGGGAGACTAAGAATTCACCCAAAAGTGATCATATGCAAGAATTCATGGATAATATGGCTACATCAACCGGTTAACCCTTTTTTTATCCGTATTAAATATGGGTCGGGTCGAATAATTGGTCCGTTTTTTCGTTACCCATTTTCGATCCGAACCATATACAATCCAGCCGCCCGTTTGTCACTCCTATATTAATATATAGATGAGGAAACATAATCCGTCTACCTTTACTGGCTCTCTTATACTGCGAATTATGTGTATTGTATTTAATGAATTGATAATTCACAATCCATTTATCAATCCGAAGAATGACACCATTGTTTGGGGAGTTGAATAATTTTTTTCTTTCAGTACAGAATTTTCTGACATTTTTAAACGTTTTCAACTATAAAAATTGTGATTTGTAGTATATATTTCATGTAATTCTTAAATCTGTTCGAACTTTAGAAGAGCTAAGAAATCAAAGTACGAATTCATACAAAAAGTAAGTTGATGTGATATTGCTAAAGCAAAAGACCGTTTTAGTAAAGTACGATTGTTGAGACGTGTTAAAGATTTAAAGTAAAGTACTCTTTGAGGGAGTATTAAGCAGCAGTCTTTTGTCAAGATATATGAGTCATAGCTGCTGATTAATAAGAAAGAATATCTACTAGCAAGAATTCTACCCAAGACTTAGTCTTAGGTTAGTGCTTTCCTCCCAACTTTGTCCATAAAAATTCATCCAAATTTGATTATTATAATATATACATGTAATGTGACCCATTGTGTAAGCAAACGTCATACTCAAATATAAGTGGAAGTGTTGGAATTAAGCAACCATATTGGTATTTAATTATTAATTCCCTGTAGAACTCAGTTTGAAAAGTTTGCACACCCCTTCACTCTGCTCCCTATAAATAGCAACCTTCTCATCACTCCCAAAACACACAACTTTCATACATATTTTACTGAGTTTTTTAGTATAATTAAGAAGAATGAAGTTTTGGGGAGTGGTTTTGTTTTGTGTCTTGTCTGTAACAGGAGCATTGTCACAAGATGTTGGTGCTCTTGTTAGTAAAGACATGTTTGAGAGACTGCTACTTCACCGCAACGATGCCAATTGTGCAAAAGGATTCTATACTTACGATGCATTCATAGCTGCTGCTAGGTCCTTTGGAGCTTTTGGAACTACGGGAGACACCAACACTCGTAAGAAGGAAATTGCTGCATTTTTGGCTCAAACTTCTCATGAAACTACTGGTATATTTTCTTCATATGCATTAGTATGACAACCTTTAGTTATAAATTAATCTTACACAAGATATATACTAATGTTATGTTGATAAATAGGGGGGTGGGTAACAGCTCCTGATGGTCCATATTCATGGGGATACTGCTTCAAGCAGGAACAAGGCAACCCTCCAGATTACTGTGTCGCAAATCAACAATGGCCTTGTGCTCCTGGTAAAAAATACTTCGGTCGAGGTCCCATGCAAATATCCTAGTAAGTACTCTAGTTTTAACTTGTTAATTTAGCAAGTTACCTGCCCTTATTTTTTAAGTTATTGAATTGTTACATTACTCGCGGTTATCTTTTAGGTGATCTGATAGTGTGAAAAATCATTTATGCTGTAGGGTGTAGGCTAACTCAATGAGAACATAACACTGTCAATTTATATTTTACTTTTAACATTTTGCAGCAGGTTAACAACCTTATTTTTCAGGTTGCTAATCTCACTTATTATGGAATCCTAATAACTCAACTATGAATCTTATGACATGTAGTAACTACAACTATGGACCAGCTGGAAAAGCCATAGGAGTGGATTTGTTAAAGAATCCAGATGCAGTTGCAAATAACGCAGTGATTTCGTTCAAGACAGCGTTGTGGTTCTGGATGACACCGCAGCAACCAAAGCCATCGGCCCACGATGTCATTACTGGTAAATGGAGACCATCAGGAGCTGATTCATCTGCTGGTCGTGTCCCTGGCTATGGTTTAATCACCAACATCATCAATGGCGGAATTGAATGTGGAAAAGGTTCTAATCAAAATATGGAAAACAGAATTGGGTTCTACAGGAGATACTGTCAGATTCTTCGAGTCGACGCTGGCAACAATTTGGACTGCGCTAAACAAAGGCCTTTTGGGCAGTAGATACCTTAAAGTCTGCTAATAAGTTATACGTAGTTCTCTTTCTAGAAATAATAAGTGCTACCGTCTCTCTACGTACTACTATCGTGTGTGGCATCATGAGTTATAAATATAAATAAGCGAATAGCCTAATAAATACTTTTATTTGTGTTGCTTTATAATCTGGGTCCCGATACTTTAGGAAATTTCATTCAGACACTTATAATTTTTAAAACACATTATTTTAAACTTCTCTCTTACTGATGACCAAACATATGTGTACTTAGAATTTTACGCATGAGAGTAAGTATAAAAAATTTAAATTAAAAATAATTAAAATAAAAAGAATAAGTAAAAGTAAAGAATAATATAAAAAAATAAAAATCTCTGTCCATCTTCTTTCCCCCATCCCCTCCCCCATTTATCTTTCTCTTTCTACCCTTCCCCTTCCCCGTTCTTTCCACCGTTCCTCCATTTCTCTTTGCTCTTTCTTATACTTTCCTGTTATTCACCCTCTCTATTTTTCTTTTCTCTTTCTCGTTATTCTCGGACTTCACTTATTTACAAACCTTCAGTAAATATTTGAGAAAAAAATAGTGAATCTCTTTTGAAGGACAACCACCATTAATATTTTCTATATAAATTAGATCTATGTCTATTAAATATTTTTGAGGTGTACAATGTAAAATGTGGTATTATGAATTTCTTTTTATCGGCTACATCATGCCTCTTGAATGTCTATTACGAAGGCACCTCCATTTTTTTTACCACTATTTCTGAAAAAATTGGAATGAAATATGTCTAATGATGATAAGTTTCAGTGATAAAATTTTCTGAAAGGGAGATGGACAATGTAAAGTTGAATAATGGTGGGTTTTAGTTGTCCAAGTGTCGCCGGTAAAAGCTTTAAATCGTGGTGTTATTTCTGCTCTAGAAAATAGAGATAGGTGGTCAAGAATGGGGAGGAGTGAAAAAGGAAAAAAATTAAATTTTTGAAATTAAATTAAAAATTAATGATGTGTCATTTAAAATCTGATGTGGACTATGATGTGTCATCCACATCGTGTGTTTGAAGAACACGCGAGGTCGGAGGGGTTTAAAATAATGTATTTTAAAAACTACAAGTATCTGAATGAAATTTTGTAAAGTATCGAGACCAGGATGACAAAGAGGGATAAGTAGAAGTATTTATTAGGCTATTCCGCCTATAAATAATAAAATTTGGCCCGTCCAAACTAAGATCGATCTCTTGCATGTAAACGTAAAAAAGAGTACGTGCTGAATAATATATACTCTCCGGTATATTTTGTGTTAGATATGTGTACTCTTTTTCCTCATTATAATTTTTTTCCCAGTGAATTTTATTTTAGTTAAGGTTTTAACGAGATACATTATCTGTTGAATAGACATTCAAGGAGGAATGTTATAAATATAATTATATTTATGGTGAATGTCTATATTTTAGAGAGATTCTAGGTTTTGCTACTTGGTAGCTAGGCCACTTTTTCCTTATAAATGGAGGATTCTATTCTATTATAATTCATCCCAAAAGCAATAAAATTCTCTTTCTTTGCAATATTCTTCTTTTATTGTTTTCCAAAATTCTAACGGAGGTTCTTTTCCCAATATTTTCTTATCAAGGTCAAAAAATAAATAGTGGCATCAAAGTATGCTATTTGCGCAAATCTCCCATGTCCAGGAGGCCCTTTTGCAGGCTTCTTAGTCGAAATGGGCTGTTTGCAGTCCAAAGGCCCTTTTCTAATCTCTGGGCTAAGGTCTTTTGTCTCCTAAGAAGCACACCCAAATCTGTACTGCGTAGTTCTCTCCCTTGCAATACATATTGTAGTACTGTACCCACCGAAGCTCAAAATGCTAAACCCTTGCAGAACCCTAATTTAGTCCTTTACCAGAAGGAAAAAACTGAAAGAATCTGAACAACAAGCTCACAGAAGATGGGGAAACTACCACCTTCCTTAAGGTCAGCTAACTTTGCTGTAAACACTCTCATTAAAACTCCATCTTCTTCTGTTCCTCACCAAAAAATCCCATCTCCATCCCCTTCCCCTACCTCAAAACCCCATTATTATCCAAAAAATTCACAATCACCCAAGAAAAAACCCACATCAAATACTCAACAACCTCAGCTTCCATCTATTGTTGCCTTTGATTCAACAACTCTTTCTGATGCTAAAACCCTTTTCAATTCCCTCATTTCCAATCCCAAAAATGTACCTACAGACACTAAGTTTTATAATTCAATACTCCAATCATTTTCCTCCAATTCTACTCTCCAAGATTCAATCTTTTTCCTCAATCACATGATCAAGACTCACCCACCCTTTTCTCCAGACAGATTTACATACCATGTTCTCCTCATTCAATCTTGCAAGTCAGTTGACCATTCTCTATCCCCTGTTCATCAGGTTCTCAATCTCATGTCTTCCAATGGTTTCCCTCCAAATAAGGTCTCCACAGACATTGCTGTGAGGACCCTTTGCTCTTCGAACCACGAAGAGCAAGCCATTGAGCTGGTCAAAGAACTTTCCTCCAAAGACTCTCCGCCTGATACCTATACTTACAATTTTATTGTCAGGCACCTATGCAAGAATAGGTCTTTGAGTAATATGAATAGCTTTATTAAAGAAATGAGGGAGGGTTTTGATATAAAGCCTGATCTTGTTACTTATACAATTATGATTGATAATGTTTGTAACAGTAAGAATCTCAGGGAGGCGACTAGATTGTTGGGGTTGTTGAGTGAGGAAGGATATAAGCCTGATTGCTATGTTTATAATACAATTATGAAGGGTTATTGTATGTTGAGTCAAGGGGGTGAAGTGTTAAGTGTATACAAAAAAATGCAGGAGGAAGGAGTAAAGCCTGACCTTGTGACTTATAATACATTGATCTATGGATTGTCGAAGTCGGGAAGGGTGAAAGATGCTAAGAAGTTTTTGAGTGTTATGATGGAGGAGGGACATATTCCGGATGCAGTAACGTATACTTCGTTAATGAATGGGATGTGTAGGGAAGGAGATCCATTAGGGGCGGTGGCTTTGTTGGAGAGAATGGAAGCACGG
Organism: Nicotiana noctiflora; assembly: GCA_032618575.1. Classification (NCBI taxonomy): domain Eukaryota; kingdom Viridiplantae; phylum Streptophyta; class Magnoliopsida; order Solanales; family Solanaceae; genus Nicotiana; species Nicotiana noctiflora. The sequence continues at coordinate 114,077 of JASVEL010009611.1, read as the reverse complement.
GGCTGTGCTCCTAATTCGTGTACATATAATACATTGCTTCATGGGTTATGTAAGGCAAGGTTGTTGGATAAGGGGATGGAACTGTATGATGTTATGAAGAAGAATGGTATGAAGCTTGAGACGGGGTCATATGGGACATTTCTCAGAGCGCTCTGTAGGAATGGCAGAGTAGCAGAAGCTTATGAAGTTTTTGATTTTGCAGTAGAGAGCAAGAGTTTGACAGATGTTGCTGCTTATACTACGTTAGAGAGCACGCTGAAGTGGCTTAAGAAAGCTAGAGAACAAGGACTTGTCATTTGACCTCCATTGCTGGTATTCTGATTCATATGAAGTGTTTTATTATTCATGGGCATTTTTGTTCTTTCTTAGAGAATTATGTGTTGTCATTTGATCCCTTTTATGTACTTTTTCCATATTAAGAAATACACAGGAGATCGTTTGAATTAATTGTATATATGGCACCAATAAATATAATTACTTGTTCATATGGCTGGAGTTATGTGTTGGGACTAATTTTACATGTAACTAGGTTTTCTCAAGCTGGGAAAGTGATGGAACATTTACTATTTTCCAAATTATTTAGAAAATTTACACTAAGTTTCTCTTTGTATACAGTATACTGCTGAGCTGAAACCCATATTGTCATCAGTTTGTAAATATAAGGCCATATTAGCGTCTAGAAATGTTTGGCGCTTTATCCTTGCGGCTACGAAGATGAAAAAAGCAAACTTCAACATGATGTTGTTTTCTGTTTGTTTGGGAAAGAAATAGAGGCATTTTCCTGTCTTTTGGCTCTTCCTAATTTTCGCGTTTACCTGAATTATGCTAGTTTTTTAACCAGCAAAAGTTTATTCTCTTGGAACACTTTGCTGTATCTTTACTCTTTGTTTCCTGACAATCATTCTGGTTTAGAGGTTCAAATTCAAAGAAGACAAAAAACACTAGGTGATTTCTTCTCATCTATCCAAGCTTTGATGGATAGAGTTGTTGGGATCGAAATTATATGGTGCATGCGGAAACTAACAATACAAAGCTTGGTCATAAATCAGACGAAAAAAGAAAAATATACTTAACTAAGCATAAAAATTTATAATTGTTTGATCAATTGATTTACATATGATAAAACTAATATAAAAGAAGAAAAACTATCGAGAGAAAAATCTCCCTTTAAACAAAACTTTTTAATGACTACATTGTGGATATTTTTGTTTTCGTGCTATTGTGAGAAGCAGAGATCCTTAATTTATAGATGTGCAATTCTTGTCTTCAAAGAAAAGGATAAGACATATTAAGGAAATTTAATCATTTTAGGAGTATTTTTCCATTTCTTCAAGAAAGAGAGTCCTAGTAGATTAGAAATTTAGGGCAAATCCTAACAAGAGTAATCTGGTACCTGTCGCTGGTGGGAGGTGGTAAGTACTCCGTGGAATTAGTCGAGGTACGCGCAAGCTGGCCCGGACGCCATGGTTACCAAAGAAAAAAAACATTCTGGTTTAGTAATCATATGAATTATATGAACGGTGGCTCTCTGTCAATTAGTTTTGGCCTGGCTTACACAGAAGGTTTGATTGAATGAATGACTTGCCTGCTGGTAAAGCTTAGATCATATCCCAACATTCTGTTCTCCATGTGTTTGTCGGAAGCATTTCATGGCTTTTACATACACCTTGGCCAGTTGAGCACTTGTTTAGAAATTTATAAAATGCGGTTGGTATACAGTGTAGGCATCCAGGAGCTGTGCTTTCAAACGTAAGCTGATACCTTCATAGTCTAATGAGGTTAATAGCTGGGTTAGTAAGGAGCTGATTAATTATGGAAGGAGTTAGAGTTGCTGGAAGTGATCCCAAGTTGTTGAACTAGCATAATATAAGGCACAAGGCCTCAGCTTGTTTTGACTTGAAAATTTATTAACTTCTTCATTATTGACTTTGCTAATTGTGTCAAAATCTGAGTATACCTAGTACACTAAATTGAGAAACCATCTTGTTTTTTTAGTATGTGCTATCAGAGATTGAAATCACTACCTTTTTCCTGAGAAAGGATTCTGATATGAAGCTGATTGAATAGACGACAGAAGCTGATTGAATAGATGGACAGACCATCTTCAGCTTCTGTATGCTCCAATGTCATTTCTGAAAGGAAGCAGGGGAGTTGATTTTATCTCTGTTTAATTGTCCAATTTGGGTCTCTGTTGCTTAGGATAATTGTGGATGTTGCTTGCAAAATTGCATTGTTGTAGCACTTGGTGTCTGAAATTTCCTGCTTCTCCCTGTCTTATATATTAGTTGGTGAGACAAGATTTCGTGTCTGCGCGTTGCTTGCTTATATTTAATGTTCACTGCATGTAGCCGTATGAATCAGAAGGTAAGTAGATTTGAAGGGATGACATACAAATAGAAGCCCTCGGCATTTTCCCTTGGAGCGAACTAAAACCTGATTGAGCTTGCTTCTATAGGACATGAAATGATGATATTTTATCTTCTAGACTAACTTTTCTGACCATTACCTTAAGCAACATACAAGGCAAATTAACACAATGGGCTGTGCAGCAAAAATGGTCTGAACTAAGTTTACATCTATTGTAAGGGGAGAAGAAGCAAACAATTTTTGATCATTTTATTGACGAGATTTTCAATGAAAGTTGAGATGGGGTAAGTGAGGTTGAAAAATAGAATTGGACCAAATCTAGTTTTGAATTCCCCTACAGAGTCCAATGCCAAAGTTTGTTGGTTGAAGCATATGGCTGACTGGGATGGATATAGGAGCATTATGTTCGTAAATCGACAAAAATCAGCCCACACACTTTGTGATTCTATTACATTGGGCCGGATAACAAAATAGGCTACTGCTGCGTAAAAATAGCACGGGCTAATCAGTTTTTGGATTGCTAATTGAAAAATAGCTAGTGTTTGCAAAATTTATTGAAAAGTAGCCACTATTTTTATTGCAACACGGAAGTTCCAGCATAATATACTGGAGATTGGTGCATTTGTGTATGAACTTCTAACAAATTATGCTAGATCTCTAGCATACGGATTCCAGCATAATATATTGGAGATTGGAGCACATTATATAAACTTCTAACATATTATGCTAGAACTTCAGTATATTATGCTGGAAGTTCACATATAAAAAATTCGAATTCTTGTATCTTGAATATTTTCCGGATTTTGAATGATGTTTTTATTCAGATCTATCTTTACATGAAAAACGGCTAAATGTTGATTACTTTTGAAACCGTGACTATTTTTCAGTTACCACTTGTAAATATGGCTATATTTGAATTTCACCCTACTGCTGCATCATCATGTATTACTATTAAGATTTCCATTTTAGTGGGAGAGTGTTAATGACTCTCAGTCACATGTTAATGTCTCTTGCATTCATAGAAATTGCGAACAAGAAATCTGCTTAATTGTCTCTTGGTTTCCTTTGCAGAATTCCGTAGAAATTCCAAATTGCAGTATTTACATACATGGATAAGGTTCTATGCTCTGTATTTTCTGACACTGTAAGCACATGTTACTGTTAATTATCCTAGGTTTCAGTGTACCTCTGTGCCAATGGGGTGTCTTGGTCCCTCATCTTATTTCTTACTAGAGGCTATTTTAAGAACAGGTCAACAAATTCAAGTATTTAACTAAAGACATTACTCTCAGCTCGAATCACCTATACGTATTGTAAAAGTATAAATATATATTACTATGTTGCTTTTGGTTCGGTTTTGTTTTCTATCTCAATGTTATTATTTTTTCCATAACTTTTTATTACTATATTTCTGTTGCTGTATTGGTACGACTATGCTGCCCTCGGTCGAGATCAGAAACAATCTCTTTATGTGTAAATGGTAGGGGTAAGGTCTGCATTCTCACAATGCTTCTCATACGTCACTTATAAAGTTCTATTGGATTTGTTGCCCCACTTATAAAATTCTATTGGATTTGTTGTTATTGTTGTTGTCATCATTTATATTTAGATCCCGTTCATTTTGAGTTCACCGACTCTAAATCCTGGAGAATATGAACTTCTCGCATTCTTCATTTTGGTACGTTGTTATGAGCAGCTTTGGTGCTCGATCTTGGGTCTGAGGTATGGGTCGAATCATGATAAAGAAGGTTCGGTGGTTGTAACACTAGTGTGATGTACGTCTAATGAAGTAAAGAGGGCTTGACAAACTGAAGCTGTGATTGAATTAATGGCAAATTGATTCACTCACAGAAACATAAATAAGAACAAATATTTAATCTTTCTCTGTTGCATTTGTTACCCAACAAGTCGCCGCCCTCCTCCATACCAAATCTTTATTTATTCATGTGCTCCATAATTTCTAACCCCTATAGCTCTATTTTCGAGATACGATAATTACGTAAATACAACCTAAAGTTATTCTTTGTCTACCCAAAACACAACCTATTACCCATTCAAAACATATAGAGTAATCTCTGTAATCAAAATGTTTTCCAGCTAAATGATTCTTGTTCACCTAAAACCCTATGTCTACCTCTTTCTCAATACAACCCTAGGCTGTTAACCAATCCAAATTTGTTAGAAATTAAGATACAACAATGGGTTCAGTGTATTTTCCCTGATTCTTTGTGGATTAGTATTGTTTAGAAACATCATCATTTCCCTATGTATGTTAAAAAAGGTTATTTCAAAGATACGATAAAAATCCAAAAAAAATGGGAATCTTGCAGAAAATTGTTGTGACGAACCAAGGCATATACAGCTCTAACGCACTCTCTGTAGTCAATGATTGAATTCAGAATTCATCCAATTTAGTAATGAATGCCAAAAAAATGCGAAACGTTGCTAATTCTGAGGCCATAAGATGCAGGATATAAAATTATAAAATAATTGCATATTGTTGGTAAATGATGTAACAAGATTACAAAAAAAATATTTGATTGCCTACGTTGTTGTCACATGCAAATTAATTCTACAAAAAGGTCATGTCCCTATAAGTACATTGTTGAATCATTGTTACATCCAAGCTTCACCTCAAAAATCAATTAAACCTTTCTTCAAAAAACCAATGGCTAAGTCTAAAAGTTTACCTTGTCCTATTAGGTCCATTAGTTTGCCTTCCAGGTTAAATCCTAATGGCCTAAAAATTGAAGCTGAATTAGACAAGCTGAAAAACCTCGAAACGTCGTTGTCGCATAGTGCAGAGACAATTCAGGCTGGAGTTCTTGGCCTTGTAGAGTTATACAATTGTGTGCAGGAATTAATTCAGTGTCCAAACACACAAAAAGCTCTTGTCCAACATCAAAATGGAGCATTTGTTGAAGAAGCCCTAGAGGGATCCCTTGAGTTACTTGAGTCATGTGACACTATTAGAAACTTATTTTGTATGATTAAGGAACAAGTCCAACATCTTCAGTCAGCTTTACGACGAAAAGGTGCAGATTCAAGCATTGAGAAGGGTATTAGCAATTATTTTATCTTCAGGAAGAACATGAAGAAGGAGATAGTAAAAAACTTAAGGAGACTGAAGCAAATGGAAAACAGAGTTGGATCTTCTGTTTTCTGGGACATTGAACAACACTTATCGATGGTGATTCGAGTGCTAAGAGAAGTAACAGCTGTTACTACATCTGTGTTTAAGTCCATGTTGGTATTTTTGTCATACCAAGATACAAAAGTAAAACCTAGAGGATGGTCAATGATTTCAAAGTTGATGATCAGCAAATCATCAGCTTCTTCTCAAGGTGGCCAAATTTTCAGTGACATGGGTAGAGTTGATATAGCTCTTGCCTCACTTCGCGAACAGATTAAGAACAATGAAACCAAGGTTGATACTAATGTTGCGCGAAGGAAATTACAAACATTTGATTCGAGCATCGAGGGTTTTGAGGCTGGATTACAGAGCTTGTACAAGCAATTGATCCGAAGTAGAGTTTCATTTCTTAATATTTTGGCAGTTTAATCAGAACACAATCTTGTACATATATAAGGGTTTGCCTATAGGTCAAATACCAAAATTTTGTTATAGTGAGGAACCATAGTTGATGACACGAAGTTATAATTAAATCTTAGCTTAAACTTTTGTACCATACTTGTTCATCATTGTAGTCCAACAGAATTAATGTTTGGCAGCACTGATCTATGAATATAATGACTTACACCTCATTTGCTTTTTTAAAGATTAAGACATTTGAATTTGAATACACATATGAATATATTAAGAGGGTTATTATGATCTAAATACTAAATAATTAAGACTGTTTGATTTTTGACATCTGAATGTATAAATTTAATTAGTAAACATAAAATTTAAATGAAATACTAACTAATCTAATATTCTATTAATAAAATATAGTTTTTAAAATATGATAATTGTTAGTGGTGATGGCTAACGAGTGAATGTCGACTAGAGGCGGTGGTTAGTGGTAGTTTTGGTTGATGATGATTGTTCATGTTAATAGCTAGTAGTAATCGATAGTAGTGTCAATTACTATGGTGGTTTATGCTAGTAGCATCTAAGCATTCCATCTCAAAACGGTTTCTGCAGTGGAAATAAATTCCAGCAATCAAATTATTCCAAATCTTGTACTGAGAAAAATTCCAGCACCGTCTAAATTGTTCCTCGTACATCCTAAAAATTCTCTATATGTACGTTCTACGTGTTAGTTTTCCCGTAATGTACGCTCTATCTATTAAGAATATTTCATTAACATATTATTATAACACGTATATTAGTATCCTAGATAGTTAAATCAGTTGTGTTTTTTTTTTTTTTTGACTCTACATTTTTGTATTTTGGTTATATTTTTGTTGTTTACCCCTATTAAAACTCTATAAAAGTTAATGGGACTACTCTCAAATCACATGATATATCCTCGACCTGCGCCTCCACTTTTATGAAAAATTATAAAAGGTAATGGGACTAATTTAACTTAGATACATAAAGTAATATTTCTTATTCATGTTCCGGAATCCATAAATTCGAAGTACTAATAATTGTCATCCTGATGTGAAGAAAGCAAGTCTGCACTGATAATAGTGGAATTAGATATACTCCAAGTAGTAGCCAGTATGCTAAAGAGAGCGAATATATTACCAAAATTCATTGAATTAAGCTCAAATTATCAACAATTAACACCAAAACCACATGCATGAATTGCGTTGATTGTTTTTAACAGTTTGAGTAGAATCCTCAATATCTTACCTGCTAAAGGACAATGTCTTGTACGATTATGTGAGATGGAAGCTATGGCCAAAAAGAGAAGACAAAATATTTTTGGATTAATTATTTTCTTGTCTTATGGAAAACAATAATTAGCACTTAACTAGCAGGACTAATTTATGAGAAATCACATGATAATGATAGCCACATGGGAACAGGATGACCATTGTTGATAAAACATGTTCAATTGTTTCAGTCTTTTTCTTTTGTCCAAATTGTTTAAGGTTCATGATTTACGGTTAATGCCTCTTCATTAGTCGTCATTTTATGTAGGATTAACAATTGGAGGGACAAGAAATGACAACACAATTTAGTATGCAAATCTGATCAATACTAACACTGAACCTGATCACCTGGACAGAATTTAATTCATCTTTGCAAATCCATTTCCATTAGTGGGTTTGTTAGATAGAACCTACGCTATGGTGGTCCTATTCTTTCATAATAATGACAATGAAAGGAGCATCAGTAATGGTAGCAGCAGCGCATACCTAGCTTATAAGTTACGGGTTCATATGAATTCAATAGTATTTCTTTCAAACTATGTATAAGTATTAAGAAATTCATAAGATATATATAGAAATTTAACTGTTGACTCATTTATTATTGTATATATCTTGATGTCATAGTACAACAACAACAACAACTACCCAGTATAATCCCACAAGGTGGGGTCTGGGGAGATTAATATGTAGACAAGCCTTACCCCTACCCAAAGGGTAGAGAGGCTGTTTCCAATCGACCCTCGGCTTAGAAAAGGAAAGGGAAAGCAACAACAAAAACAAAAACAAAAGAGCATTAGTAATTCCGGCAGAAATCGCATAAATAGTTATCTAAACATAAGAATTATACATAAAATGACATGCAATAATATCAAACAATAGCTACCATAAATAACTACCATAAGGGGACACAATCCAATGCACGAATCATCTACGAGTCGCCCTGACAAGCCTCACCCAACCCCGGAAAAGGAGTACGAAAAATCCTAGGAGCCCCTATCATACAACCCTGATACTAGACCTCCAGACTTTTCTATCAAGGGCCGTGTCCTCGGAAATATGCATCCTAGCCATGTCATGCCTAATCACCTCTCCCCAATACCTCTTAGGCCTCCCTCTGCCTCTCCTCACGCCGACCACCGCCAGTCGTTCACAACTTCTCACCGGGGCATCATGACTTCTCCTCCGCACATGCCCGAACCACCCGAGCCTCGCTTCACGCATCTTCTCATCCACCGGGGCCACCCCCACCTTCTCTCGAATAACTTCATTCTTAATCTTATCTAACCCGGTGAGTCCACACATCCACTTGAGCATCCTCATCTCCGTAACCTTCATTCTCTGAACATGAGAGTTCTTCACCGGCCAGCACTCCGCCTCATACAACATGGCAGGTCTAACCACAGCTCTATAAAATTTTCCCTTGAGTTTCAGTGGCACTTTCTTGTCACACAGGACTCCTGATGCAAGCCTCCACTTCGACCATCCCGCTCCTATACGATGAGTGACATCCCCGTCAATCTCTCCGTCCCCGAATCACCGACCCAAGATATCTGAAACTGTCCCTCTTGGCGATGAACTGAGATCCAATATTCACGTCCCTTCCTACTTCGCTCGGCTCGGCGCTAAACTTGCATTCCAAGTATTCAGTCTTAGATCTGCTTATTTTGAAACCCTTAGACTCGAGAGTCTGTCTCCATACTTCTAGCCTCTCATTCACACCGACCCTCGTCTCGTCTATCAATACTATGTCATCAGCAAATAGCATACACCAAGGCACATCCCCTTGAATATGTCGGGTTATAGCATCCATCACCAAGGCACATCCCCTTGAATATGTCGTGTTATAGCATCCATCCCCTTGATGTCATAGTAGAACTTATAAATACAAGGATGTTACAGAATTTGATATTGTTGCCACTATATATACATTAGAAGCTTCTATTTGCAAGAAATTATTTTGATAGCATAATAGTATAATTTTCGGATTATGTGGACCATGTAGCTCCACTCCTCTGTAGTACAGTAACGACAAGAAAAAGAATTCTCTTTTTGAAATAAATTAGGCAGATTAAATGCAGGATCCAGGGAATTTGTTTTAAAAAATGTAGAGTGTCGCGTGAAGCAGCTACATCATCTGTAACCACATGCAGTTCATGGTAAAATATTGCCAGTGGTAGTGATCTCTCCAGCAAGTGTATCTTTCCGCAGAAAAAGGCCCTAATAAAATTATTGGCCAAAAATGGCCTAATAAAAATTCTGTCCATGTTAAAACCTCCCCATTGAATTTCTTTCCCGCAAAATCATTCATATAATGGTTTTCATTCATGGTAGCCAGCTACGGATATTAAAAGTTGAGAGTTTTCTGTCTGGAAAAAAATAACTTGCTAGAATATGCCTCCTGGACTATAGAGTAGGAAATCTTTTCATTGATCAAAAGGGCATTTTCTGTTTTGTTTCACTCTGTAGCTGAGATGATGTACGCCAGATTGATTGAATCAGGAGACCACGGTACATAATTTGTGGAAAAAGAAAAGGAGGCCACGGTAGGGCTGTCCAATGGGACGGGACGAGACAACATTTAAGCAGGACGGTGGCGGGATGGGACGAAACGCAACGGGACAAACATGACAAAATGATCATCCTATCCCATACCACTAGTCAAATGGGATGGTATGGAACGGGATGGGACGGGACGGGACGGGACGGGTTCGTGGGCCTTAAGTGTATTTTTCTTTATAAAAAAATATCTAGATTTTTTGAAAATTACTATGTTTTAAAATTTGCAACGGCTAGATTTTTGACTTATTTAATAAACTTAAATGTTACTATGTTAAAACGAAAATTACTAAGTAAAGAATTATGAAATATTAAAATAAAAAACTTGTAATGAAATATTCTAGTAAATATAAATTTATAATATAGTTATTAAGTAATTAAGACAATTCATAAAAATAATTCAATGCTTAGAGCCTTTTATTTTATTAATAGAACTTTCAAATCTCAAGTATAAATATTTTTTTTTGAAGAGCACATAGTTCTGTTTGAACTAGGCCTCTTAGTAGTCAATTACAAATTATCAAACTAAATTTGTAAGTTCCTATATAGTTTCTTTGTAACTTATCAATAATATCTCGTGGACATTTTACCGGAATTGGCAGTGTTAATTGATGTTCTATGAGCTCCATGCCGTCATCGCTCTCAGTGGTAAGTATCTCATTGTATTCTTCTTCTTCCCTAGTGGTTAGCTTTTCAAAACCAAGACTTCTTCTTTTTGAATTAATTCAATACGGAAATCTCCAGACTGTCCTCCGCTAATGAATGTCTATGATCTCCAATTTAAAATTTTGTTGCGCTAAAAGCACTCTCCGATGCTACTGATGATGCTTGAATATCCAGTATATCTCGGGTCATAATTGAAAGTGTTGGAAAAGTCGTGTCACGCTCCCTCCACCATGACAAAAGTTGTTCCTTGCCTTATTCGTCTTTAATATTTTTCAATCCTTGATTAAGACAAGAATCAAGTTCATCATCGATAGAGGAATCAAAACTTGTTATATCATCCATATCTTCCCATAAAACTTATGTTCCAGACTTAGAAGTAGAAGGGGCAGTTTCAGTACTAGCTGTATCCATAGATTTATATTTATCAAACATTGATCTAGCATAAGAATATATGCTAGCTTGGCAATTTTCGAGAGATGGTTGTTCATTTTCTTGAATTTCTAAATTCTCATAAATTTTGCGAACAAGTCCGTTTGCACCTCTTAGCTTTAAAGATGAATTAAGTAGAGTAGAAATTAAATAAACTTCAGGAATAGGGAAAAAATCCTTTTTTAATTTTATAATCATTTTTTTAATGGCAGGTGCATAAGTTTGATTTATTTTATACTTACCAAATACAACAGAAATTTTATAGATATACCATAATATTTGTGTAACAGTAGGATAATATATACCGGAAAATTATTTTGTAGCATATTAAAATTTTTCTAAAAATCTAGTAAGCTCTCTGATCTGATCCCAATCAGAATCAATTATTTGATCAGTAGGGTAAGCATTATACATATTAAATACCTTTTGGATAGCCACCCAAAAATCATAAGCAACTTTAAGCATTTCATAAGTAGAATTCCACCTAGTACAAACATCTTCTGGAACTTTTCTAAATGGAAGGCGAGTACTAGCACATTGTTGAGCAAATTCATAAATTCTACTTTGTTTATGAGCACAAAAAATGTAGCTACAAGCATGTTATATTTTACTACAAGCATTACAAAATAAATTAAGCCACCATTTTTGCTATGTTCTCACGATCTCTATCTTTATTATAGGGGCGTAAAATAATACCAGAAGCAGGGTCAAGCTGCTGTTGAATTTGATTAGAACCAGAGCCACTAGAAGTGCCAGAAGTAGAACTGATGATAGGATCTATAATTATTCCGGCTTCTATGTTAGCTTGTACCCATAAATATTTGTGCTCCCTTCTTAAGTGTCTAGTTAAACCCTCCCCTCCCCCCACCACCACTTACTGTGTGTGCAAATTGTTGCTTATATTTTTCACAGATAGCACAATGATTGACTTTATCATATTTAAAAAATTTTCATATAAGTGATGTTTTGGCACGTTCAACCTTACGCTTACCCCTTACACGGGGTACAGGGGTAAAGCTAACGCAAATATTAAAGAAAGAATTACAAGAAAATACATATGACTTCACACCATAACAAATAACGGCCCATGTTTTTAAGTTTTACCCCACCTAGCCAATATTATACATATTTTGAAAACACTAGCTCTTGAAAATTCAAAATATGTGTTCTTACAACCATTGCTTTTAAAAGTATGGAGTTAAATCTGTATTCTCACTGCCATTATTTTTACTCTCTCTTCTTCTCACTTTTTTTTTACGTATACTTCAAGGAGTCATCCGTTATTACTGCTTCTCCCCCTATATCACCTGGTTGCAATATAAAAAAATTGATGAGTAGAGGTCCACCATTAAAGGGCATTCAAAGTTTCGCTTTAAAAAATAGATTTCCTTGTAATTCTTAGTTGTTTGGATTGAGTGTTGTTCCAATTGATTGAAAATATCAAAAGGAGTTTGAAGTATAAATTTGAAGTGATTTGGAGTAGATTTGAGCAAGATTTGAGTTAAATTTCAGAAAAAACGCAAGGAAGAAGACGAAGTCAGTTTTTGTGTATAATTATGTATAATCTTGTATAATAGTGTATATGAGTGTATAAACACTATTATACACCTTTATACAAACTTCTGTAGACGAACTTCTTCCACGATTTTCAATTGCAATTCCTGTTCAAAACCAGTCCAAATCTCCATTAAATGACTTCAAATTTTATATACAACCTTGTTATACTATTTCTAACAAGTCTAAATAACACCCACTCCAAATATCTACAAAATCAAATTCGAAATTTAAACCCACATATTTAAGCTTGTTAAAAATCTAATTTTCACCACCCAAATGGATTTGGTTTGTTGAATTAATATTTGAGTCACAATTACTAATTCGAAAATTAACTTAAAAGCTTGAGCAATCCTTTTTAAAAATAAAATGGTAATTTTGAGAATCTATTGGAGTAGAATGTTGAATCTTAGCCTATAATTTTTAGGCTAGTTGGTTGTAAATTGAAATATAGGCTATAAAATTGAAAAATGGGAAGCCTAATTGTTCTAAAGTAAAATTATACCAATATTAAACACACAAATATAATACGAAAATATAATACGTAAAGTAAACACAAAAATTAAGCACTAAAATGATACACAAAAATTATATATTAAAATTAGAAGATGGAAGGGGTGCACCGTGATTAATTGAAACTTGAAGAAATTTCCCAAATATTACTCCAAATATTTGACAAATTAATTTGAAGCTTGAAATGTGCTCCAACAAATTTGCTCAAATACTAGAAAATTAAAACTTGAAAGATAGCACTTTATACTTGATACTTGATAGTTGATAGTAACAAAATTGAGAGATTAATATAGAATATTGATAGGATATTAGAATGTAAGAGATTTGAGAGAGAAAGATTAATTTTTTATGGAAAAAATGAAGAAGAAGGGGGTATTTATAGTAGAAATAGGGCCAAAGTGTAATTTAATAAAATTAGGAGTTATATTAAAAGTTTGGGGAGGGGAGGGGGGTAGGGGTGTTTTGGGGGGCGTAGGGCCTGTTTGGACCGTTGCCAACGGCTATTTTTGACAATTAAGCCGTTGACCAACGGCTAGTTTAAAAAAATTAAATTAAATTTAGGCGGGACGCTAGATGTGACCCGGGACGGGACCCGAAACGGGACCCGGGATGGGACTCGGAACGGGACCCGGGATGGGACCCGAAACGGTACAGGACGGGACGAGATGAAACGGGACAAAACGGGACGGGACGAAACGGTTGTCCCGTCCCATCCCGTGTCCCGTTTAACAATGGCTCGTCCCATTTAAATTGACACGGGACGAGCCGGGCTATCCCGTCCCGTTGGACAGCCATAGGCCACGGTGCTTAACTTGCATGGAATCTGTTTGCTCATTGAAATTGGATTCATAAAAGCCTTCATTTTGTCTTCAGCATTCACTTCTCCTCTGAGTTATTTTTATCGACAGCCAAATAACTCTGAAGATGGCTATTGAAAGGCGGAACTATAATTTAAAATTTATAAGTTCTCAAATTATCACAAAACCATACCTCATTTTAAGCTCTTGAATTTCAGTGTCATATTCGGTCCATCTGCTTCTTTTCGGGTTAATATCATCAGAATGACAAAGTCACAAAATCATTTGTATCATGTTATTGTAACTGAATTTAGATACTTTAATATTGTAGAGTTAATAAAGTTGGTCTGTTGCTTGTATAGTAAGCGCTATGCGATTTGGTGTCACAATTTTGGGTTAGCACATCCTATTCGACATAAAATGCCACGTAACCAAAAGAAGCATTGGGGTTCATTAATTTTGTGCTAGCCCATTCCTGCTACTTGGATAGGGTTGGGTTAAAAAAATTTACCCCATTAAAAATTAAAGCTTATAAGTCCGGCTCAAATTAACTCGCTGACACTTTAGGCTTGATAGAAATTGGTCCGGGACCGGCCCATGGGGCAAAACTTAATTAAATTCAAATTTAAATATTTAATATTTAAAAAAAGTAAAAAAAAACTATATATAATTCGTATTCCCCAACTTTAAATTGCTCACTTACCCTTCCATATCAATTAGAATTTAGATTTTTGATATGCATGTAGTATGACAAGATTAGTTTTCTTTTGCTTAATTAACAAGGAACAAGAAAAGTTTTAAGTGACCAATAATAATTTTTTTTCAAAGTCAAAGATCAGTTTGGTTACTTTAATATGTTATTAATAATTAAACTGTTTTTTAGTATAGAAAAATGTCAAGTTTTAATACTCAAAGAAAATTGACAACACTAGAAAATTTCATGAATTTTAAAAAATTTATGGACTATAATGATAAAATCAACAAATGATAACCTAAATTAAGAAATGTCAACAGTTAAATTTATTGAAGCAATCCTTGAACTAGAGAGGCGTGAAAGAAAAGTATTAAGAAAAAATATTCATGTAATGTTAAAAAAGAATAGCTAGAAATAGAAAGAATTTGCATTTCAATTCGAGGTTCCTTGTCAAATATCATTCTTGTACGCTCTAAAATGAACAGAAGTCGTTCGTATGATTAAGAGCTTATATCGCGAAAAAATATTTATATAATTTGAAGAATATTTTATCTAATAAAGTTGAATGGCAAGCCCGTCCTAACACGCGGCCTTCTTAGGGCTGGGTTGGGCTAGCCATTTTAAGGACTATTTAGATGGCGTCGTGTCCCATCCTATCCCACTAAATTTAAAAGTTCGTAAGCTTTGAGCTGACTCATTTTGACAGCTGTAAATTAGTTACAAATATGAGTAATGAATTCGACGTGAAATTTGGGGTTCATTATAATAAGAGTAGTTTGTTATATGCGCTACCTTTTTAATTCAAA
Source organism: Nicotiana noctiflora (assembly GCA_032618575.1). Lineage (NCBI taxonomy): Eukaryota > Viridiplantae > Streptophyta > Magnoliopsida > Solanales > Solanaceae > Nicotiana > Nicotiana noctiflora. The sequence goes on along the minus strand of JASVEL010009611.1, from coordinate 98,868 downwards.
TTTTAGCTACGGTCGGTTGAAAAATGCATTCCAAAAGCTCAATTGTGTGTATCATTTTTGGAGAAAGGCGTTTGTTGAGCTGGATAATCTTCATCAGAATGTTTAAAAAGAAAATGTTATGAATAAAGATAAGTATGAAAATTAAGTAAATGATAGATATAATAAAATTAAGTAAATGATTCCACTAGAATGTTTGCTGTCGCTTTAAGATAGTCTTATCTACAATATTTGTAAAATTCTAATAACTAATATGAAGAATATATTGTGGATATTAGCATAGAACTAATTTTAAAACAACGCATAAATTATTATGTTATCATTTTTTACCATGAATTTATAACTTAATAAAAGTTATTCCATAAAATTTTCAAAATATCAATACAAAGTGAAGAAAAGAAAAAACAATTGACAACCATACTTCATAACATTGTTTCTTTTTTCCTGATATATTTGTGTTGGGATCGAAATAACATGGTGCATGCGGAAACTAACAATACAAAGCTTGGTAGACGATAAATCAGATGACAAAAGAAAAATATACTAAACTAAGCATAATAATTTATAATGGTTTGACCAATTGATCTAAATATGATAAAACTAATATAAAAGAAGAAAAACTATCGAGAGAAAAATCCCCCCTGAACAAAACTCTTTAATGACTACATTGTGGATATTTTTTTGTGTTCTTGTGAGAAGCTCAGATCCTTAATTTATAGATGTGCAATTCTTGTCTTCTTAGAATATGCTAAGACATATTAAGGAGATTTAATCCTTTTTGGAGTCTTTTTCCATTTATTTAAGAAATAGAGTCCTAATAGATTGGAAATTCAGGGCAAATCCTAACAATTTGAACCATTCACATTTATTAGTAGTAGTATTTATCATCAGAAATCGAAAAAAGGTATCTAAACTTCACCTCGAATGACTTGTGTATTTCTGTTCTCAAATCTAATTGAAAACCAATCATGTCGACCCTGCCTAATTTATCAAACACGACATTTCAATCATGCGCGCCTGATAAATGATAATTGCATTAAATAATACTCTTAGCAATTTCTGGTTCAAATTAAACAAAAATACTAATACTGCACTAATTAATCATCGTGAAGAAAGAATTGTACGTACTATTTATTCAATGGAAGTATTTTTTGGTACTTAGCTGTACTGGAGAACATTATCGCGTACGGATATAACACAATCCTAAATCTTCTAAACATAATTTAGGAATAAAATGGTATAACGATAGACACAGATCGTGATGCCAACCTGGGTTTGATCTGTTAGGGATCATTTGGTTCATAGGAAAAATATGCAACGATTATAATGCAAAAATATAGTAATACATAAAATAATAATTGTTGAATTATTTAGTGCATATTCATTATTCTTCCTTATAAGAAAAACATGATAGTGACAGAGATCAAAACAAGAATGTTTATGGTTGACTAAACATCACCTAATCAGTTTTAGATTCGTGTCTAACACCTTCAAGGTTTAAACTTTTATTGATTTTACTGCTTTATTGATTAACGGTTTTAGGAGTTCTATAAAGGAGATAATTTTTACGAACATCTCTAGCTAATTATCAGATTAGTACTTAACAAGGAATAAAAGACATGCATTAATAGTAAGACAAAGTTGGAAGCAAATTTTTAAACCAAAATGGATGGGTATGGGCAGAGTTAGCCTAGTAGGAACTGGTTCGGCCAAACACAAACACAGTAATTTTTCAGAAAAGGTATTTGTACTAGAAAATACATACACTGATTGTGCAAGGCTGTAATTGAAGAGTACAAAATACAATGTTTCACATTAAGAGTTTACTAATTGGGAAATCTTGGATTTGGGTTCTTTCTATCCAGCAAGAATCAATAGCCAGCTAGTGATGTTGAAACTTGTAGAGTTGTAGTAGGAATAACTACTAAAAGATGCCTTTTTTTTTTTTTTCAAATTTCAACTCTCAGGCAGTGAGGTTGGTTTCACATAATGATTGGGGCGGCAACAATTTAACTACTATTTCAATATTGAAGAAAAGGACTAGAGCCTAATGTAACCTATTTTAGAGCCAAGAAATAAAACAATGGAAGACTGCCGGCTGTTGGTTACACCAATAAACACCACTACAATCATTGAAAATATTGTGAGATCCAATATTCCACATTGGCATTGCTTTGATATAAGTAGAGGCTAGGCATCATTCTCTAGCATTCACTTTGATCACTGAGTTATTTTCATGACATAACAACTCTTACAGATGGCTAATTCAAGTCATGTTAGGTCCATTAGTTTTCCTTCTGGATCACAGCCAGAATATCTCAAAGTTGAGATTGAGTTAAACAGGCTAAAAACATGGAAATCTTCATCAATTTCTTCAACAAGTCCTCTTAGTTTAAACAACATTCAAGAAGGCATTGTAGGGCTAGCAGAGTTGTATAATTGTGTTCAAGATCTACTCGAGTCCCCGACAACTCAACAAGCTCTCCTCAAACATCAAATGGGAAGATTAGTAGAAGAAGCTCTTGAGTCCTCTGTTGGATTAATAGACTCGTGTAGCACGACGAGGGAGTTAGTCTTGATGATGAAAGAACAAGTGCAAGATCTTCAATCAACACTGAGGAGAAAAGTAGGAGATTCAAGCATACAAAATTGCTTCGATGCATATATTAGTTTTAGAAAGAAAGTAAAGAAAGATATAGCCAAGAACCTCAAAGCACTAAAACAAATAGAAAACAAGATAGAACCATCTCCTCAAGTAGATTCAAATCAGTGTTTATCTAAGCTAAATGCAGTGCTAGGAGAAGTATCTACATTGACCATCTCAGTTCTAAGATCCCAACTATCTCTCTTGTCCGCGCCAGCTTCAAACGCCAAGAAAAACGGGTGGTCATTGATATCAAAGATACTTGTCACAAAATCAACGGCTTCTAAAGGAAATGAAAAGACAATCAACGAGGTGGAATGTGTTGATGTTGCTCTTTGTTCATATGACAGCAGTGATTTTAAAGCAGATATACCAATGATCAAGAGAAAGTTGAACACATTAAATGCTGGTCTTCAGAGTCTAGAGGCTGGCATAGATAGGTTGTCAAGGTTATTGATCAGAAACAGGGTCTGCCTCCTTAACATCCTTACTCCTTAGAAGATCTTATTAGTAATATTTCAGGCATCCATTTTTTTTAATAGATATGCCAATTCTTGAACACCATTTTTGTAATATATGGAAGTGAAATATGCAAGCCAGAGTTCAATCAATCCTTTGTCTCATTCTTCCATTCCTCTTTTCTAATCACTTAATTTTTATTCCATTACCATACTTTATGAAAGGAGACATAAACTAATCTACGTTAAGATCAATTTGTTCTTGAACTAAAATGTTAGTTTGCACTCACACCTTAGCAACTACTAGTGAATGGTTACTGGTTAGCATCAATAGAAATAGCTTAGTGGGTGGGAGTGTAATTTACACAAGTAATTTAAAAAAGGTACTCCCCCTGATCACTTTTACTTGTCCTGGACTTCGCACACCCCTTAAAAAATAATAAATAAAGTGCATATTAATTTACCATGATACTCATATTACTTGATGTATATTTTTAACTGATTTGAAATGAGTAATTAATATTGTGGGTATAACAAGAAAAAAGAACTTGCTTTCCACTCCCCTCGTGAGAACGGGTAAAGTCACTTCTCCTGACGTGCGTTCCACTACATTGTTAAAACCAGTTAGAGTTATACAGAAGGGGTTATCCTGTCCTCGAGTCCCATCCGCGAGAGGACTCTCGGATGGATGATGCAGGCGCTGCTTCCGTCATCGATCATGACTCTCCTGACATCCGTATCAATAATACGTAACGTGATAAATAAAGCATCATAATGGGGGAAACACAAACCGTTGGCGTCAGACTTATCGAAGGTGATACTTGCTTCGAAGTCATCGTACCGTTCATGGGAGATGGTCCTCTTCAGTCTGTATGTGTTGGCGAATTTGACATGGTTGATAACAATGTCAGTCCTGTCTTCGACGATCATGTTTACCGTACGTGTCGGGGATGGTGGCTTTGGCGGTCCACGGGACTGCTCTAACCCACGTGCAAAATTGGCCTTCCTCTTGTTGTTGAGTAGCTCCTTTAGGTATCCTTGGTTTAGCATCCTGACGACTTCTTGTCGTAGACCTATGCAGTCTTCGGTCCTGTATCCTCGTTCTCGGTGGAATTCACACAGAACATTTAATTTTCTCGTGGCAGGGTCTGATTTCATTTTTTGAGGCCACTGCACTTTGGTGCCGAGCTTTTCCATTGCGTACATAATCTCTTAAGGAGAAACACAAAAGTTATGTGATGAAAGTAAAGGGGCATACCTCTTTTGTTTCTGAGCGGGGCGAGATGACGTTGTAGTGCGTCTGCATGACGAGGGCGCGGAAGAGGAGACCTCATGTAAGGCTGATGTCGTTCTTTATTAGGGTGAGGGGGGAGTTCTTGACGTCCCTCGTGACGTCGATCTCTCCTTGTGTCTAGGTGTATGGCTATCAGTAGTCGGGTTGGTCCATCGAGGTCCTCTTCGTCTGCTCGTACCTTGGCGCAGTAGGCGTTATGGATCTCATCCCAAGTTGTGGGGGGATATTTCATGAGCCAGCTTAGTAGTTTCTTGGTTGCTCTGGAGCCGTCCCTGCTGAGTCGGTTCTGGAAAGCGGCTACCGCCATGCCCTCCAATACGTTTGGTAGGCTCATCCTTACCTTGTTGAATCTGGCGAAGTAGTCCTTGAGGCCTTCGCCTGTGATTTGTCTGACGACGAATATGTCGTTTACCTGCGCTTCTGCCTTCTTAGCGCCGGCGTGTGAAGTGACGAACTTGTCTGCCATTTCTTCGAATGTTGAGATTGCTTTGGCGGGCAGTTGAGAGTACCATGTCAGGGCTCCTCCGGTCAGCGTCTCGCTGAACTTCTTCGGCAATACAGATGGTACATGTTCCTTAGACAGGTCATTACCTTTCACGGCAGTGACATAATGGATGATATGATCTTCAGGGTCGGTGGTCCCATCATAAACTCTCAGATAAGAAGGCATCTTGAATGTTTTCGGGATTGTATAAGGGGCGGCTTCCTCGGAGTAGGGTTGTTCTACAAACCTCCCTACATCACGTTTGGGCAGCAGTTTGGGTGCTGCGGGGATCTTGTCGACCCTATCCTGATGCTCCTTCATCTGGTCGTGGAGGGCCTGGTTTTGGCTGTCCGTATCTTCCATTTTTCTCAAAATGGACGTTAACGTGTCGTCATGCATTTGCATTTCGACGGGTTGTTTGTTGGTTCCCGTTTCCTCTTGCTCGTTTGTTGTGGCGGTGATACTTGTTGTTGGTGCTGCTTTTTCATGACTCCGTGGTGGTTTTTCCACTAGGCCGCTCAGGGCGCTTGTCAGCCATTCTTTCAGTAACTTCCTGACCGCCGGGGGTGTTTCTTTTGCAGCGGATGTGGAGGTATCTTTTTCCTGCAAGGTTGCAAGATTCCCGGAAGGGGAAGATGAGGCTTCTACCTTAGGTGTGATATCAGGGGTGGTGTTGACGGCAGCGCTACCACCGACCTCGTTCAGGGAACTCAGGAGGTATTATAGCTTTTGACCGGGTGCTGTTTTCGGCCATTTTAAGGTTTTATTTGGTGATCTGATCCTTTGGGTGTATACTACAGGTTTGATTCTCGAAATCCCCACAGACGACGTCAAATTGTTTGACCCAAAAGCTGTCGGTTGCCTTATGAGTTAGGGAAAATCAAAGATTATAAAAGGGTAAATCGGAATCAACGGTAATAGACTCAATGATAGATCTATAATTCGTATGTTGTTTGCTCTAGTGAGATTGTAATAAGACTTAGTGGATTATCAAAACTGATTAATAAGAGAGAGATGAGATAGAGAGAGAATTATAGTGAGAAGTTGTATTATTAATGAAAATAATACATGCCTTACAAATGAGGGAGACCTTTCCTTATATAGAAGGAAGGCCCCCTCGTCAGAATATCACTTTATTCTAGGACTATTGTTATTACAGAAATATAAACGGGCGGATGGGACGGAACGCTCGTACGGGCGAGTTTGTCAGTGCACCTTTATTATTAGAGGCGTACTCGTTTCCGTCGTATGAGCGTGAACGGAGGAATATTTGACTTTAGTGGCCGTGGAGGGAGGCGTGCTCGACTTACATCAATCGTGTCCGATTCGACCCCATACAAATATTACTAAGCGAAAATAAAATAGGAGTAGAACTATTATATTAAAAGTAGGATAAATTATAAAATATGATTATGAAATAATAACGAAGGGCAAGATGAGAGAAAAAACAAAGAAACGGCGCTATCACACCAAATTTATTTCATAAAGTGAAATTTTTCATCGTTACGTAATGATATAATAAATAAAAATTAAAATAAATATTATATTTTAAAAAAACAATATGATACAAGGTAACATATATCGAAACAAGCGGTAAGCGTTCTCCTTGCCTACCGAGGAGAAAAACAAGGCGACAAGCTGCTGGTCTGTTGTGATAGTTATATTCTTAATTAGTTTAAATGTGTTTCGTTTTTCTTGTGAATTGAAAAATATCTTTGATATAACTGAGAAAGAAAACTATCTTTTATTGGAGTTTGTTTATATTATTCTCTATCACATTGGTTAAGTTAACCTTCAAGTGAATATGTGATTTGAGTAGAAAAGGATCAGGGTCGACGAAACCTTTATTTCCTAGAATAATTAATTTGGTTGCTCTTGAAAAATGTTAGTCCATCTATTAAGGGATATTTCAAGTGAAAAAGAATTTCTCGAGATAATTACTTCTCCTATGTAGCAAATGAGATGTATTCAGAAAATATAATACTATATCACATTCGACTATCGTTTTCAAAATAATGTGACTAGCGGTCTAGCATTTACGTTGTGTGTTGAGGGACAAAAGAAAAACAAGAAAATAAAAGAAAAAATTATTGTCAGAAGTGGGATTTGAACCCACGCCCTCTTACGAAGACCAGAACTTGAGTCTGGTGCCTTAGACCACTCGGCCATCCTGACATTGTTTCCTATTTGCTTATTTTTTTTTATATGTAAACCAATAAAAGGAAAAAGATAAAAATAATGAAAAACTAAAAAGAACTAGAAAGATGGCCTATTCATATTAAGAGTTTGCTTGGATTAGCTTATTTTAAATATCCCCCTTGTTTCAGTTCATGTGAACCTTTTTTTTTTTTTTTGGTTTCTTGCGAAAAGAATGACTTAGTTATAATTTGGAAACAATTTAGCTTAAACTTCCAATTTTACCCTTAATGAGAATATTTTCAAACCACACAAATACTTTGGATGCCTTTTGGACTTATTTACGACCATATATTTTAAAGATCTTTATTTTTTCTTAAACTCTGTGCTGGTGAAACAAGTTCGCATAAATTGGAACAGAAAGAGTAACTACCAAGCTTGAAGTGTTGAAAAGCATTTTAAGCGCTAAAATTAATTTTTTAAAGCATTTACCTATTTGGATAGATGTGCTGAAATTGATGATAAGCAGTTGATGGTTTATTACATAATAAAATAGCTGTTATTTTTTACACACAACCGAATAGGTTCGATAATCAATGTCCCCTTCTTCATATGTTTGACAGAAAAGTACTGATAAGTTGTTCTTTTATTAGAGTGACTAAAATATCCTTTATTACTTTATAAAAGTAATAAATTTTAAAAAAAAATCGTAAAGAAAAGGATGAACAATAAATATGGAATTAAGAGAGAGTTAAGAAAAATTTTGAGAAAAAATATTTTGTGAATTAACAAATAGTATTAAAGATACACTAGTAAAAGACTTGGTCAAATTAAAATTGCTTATAAGTTGAAAAGTCATAAATTGGTCCGACTGCCAAAACAGTGGGAAATCGATCGAAAATCACTAATTAACGACTACTTTCCGACCAAATTGGTCAGTCGGAAAATAATTTTCGACTTAGTCCGTCGGTGATTTCCGACCAAAGTAATAAGAATCGGACGATCAAATTATTTTTAAAATTCCGACCAAAGTGGTAGGAATTTTACGATCGAATCAGTCGTAATAATATAAATAAATATTTATTTATAATTAAATAACAAAAATATGTAATTTTCGACCGAATCAATCGAAAATTAAAAATAAAATTTATTTTTCGACAGAATCCGTCGAAATTGTTAATTAATTAATTCTTTTATTTCCGTTTGATTCAGTCAGAAATCTGGGTATTTTTGAAAAAAAATGGAGTAGTTGTCCGATTTCTGTTCAATATGGAGCTACACAACTTGTCAAATAATTACAATAAAATAACGACAACAACCAATTAACAAATATCATCCAAACCAACAAATTCAACCATTAACACCATTTAAACCAACAAATCAATTAAACCTAACCATTTTGGGCATAAAAGCATCCAAATAGTAGTCCACATTCAAGTTTAAAAATAATACATAAAGTTGTCTCTCACAATCAAGTTTACCAATCGACCAAAACACTACCCCTAAACTACTACACATCAGATCCAGTTTATTCATCTGCATCATCAGATAGATCATGCCCATGTTTTCTCATGAATTTCTGCATTTTAACAAATATTCTGAATTGGAAGTCTAACTGTTGCTTCAAATTATAAATTTCTTTTCTCATATCTTCCACCTGTTCTTGATTTTGAGAAAAAGAAGAATTGGCTAATAGCGGGGTTGGATGACCCTGTAAGTCGATGTACTCCAAGTCTGTAGACTCTGCCTTTGTTTACTCTACTCTGCCTCTACCACCATGAAGTCATATCATCAGGTGTTGGTTGAGTTGAAGAAGGCTGAGTTTGTTTATATTCTTTTACCCTTTTATGATAATCTTCTTGATGCAAAACATAGCTATTATGTAAATAAATAATATTAATAAATCATAAATAATTATGAAGTTAGTATTTTATATATGTGTTTGACGCATGCGTCTCCACCCGCTGTTCTCTTGTACCATAATTCGTTCTTATTTTATGTGTCTCCTCGAAGACCTCAGCGTGACTCATATCTCGCCTTCTTTCCTTTTCCTTCACAACAAAAAGTATGAGTTATACATTACAATCCTAAAATTCTTTATGCAAAACCAAGAAAATTTTTATAAGTAATTACCATTTTTTGTTTATGGGTCGCAAAACAAATCGTACCTCCTCTGTGCAACGAGCCACATTGATCGGAGGCACGATTTGCCTTTTCTTGTTCACTCTTCTTCTTCCATTCTTCGATATTCTATTTCTCAAAAAGTTTATCCAAAATATCTTCACTTAACCACCCAGGCATTTTAACAGTATTCCGACCAGCGAACAAAGTATCTTTAATCCGCTTAGCAGCCTTCTTCTCAAAAATATTATTTATTTTTTTATGATATTGAGGATGCCATGTACATTTTATTTGTAATATAAAAAAGTAACATTAGATAAAGATGATATTTTTTAAATAAATGTAATCAATTTTTACACTAAATTGATTTAGCATTTTCTCTCTATGTACGGTATCTGTCTCCTAGAATTTTACGGCTCATGATAAAATGGCTTCATAGAATCGACACCCAATACAAACAAAAAAAAATTGTAAACCCGCATTAAAGTTAACATACATAATTAATAAATATCTTAAAGTTTCAAAAGTTTTAATTATAAATAAATATTCCTTAATGTTGACATATTTAAAAGTACATTCAAAACATAAAAATAGTATAAGAAACTTCTCGCCCATCCTCGTAGGGGACGATTATCAATCGATTATAACTATCATATTGTACATTCCTTCCAACATTCTGTATATGTCTACTAGATGGTGTAGAAGAAGATCTAGATATAGATATGCGAGAGCCTCCAATATCCAACCTAGATATGCTGGAATGGATGATGATGATGAAGTCGAAGATGATGGAACAACAAAAGTCGAACCATCATGCTAACTACCTTGAAAGCTCGGGGAACACCCTATCAAAATATTTCTACGCTTCTCCATCAGACGGATGACATAGAATACCGAGTGGCGTTCTATGTTCTTAGTGCCATCTTATATGAGGAGTTGAGCTCATTGATGCATACAACCTCTTTAATATAGGACCAAAACACCCGGTCATGATGGCGCCCAACACATTGTTAGGAAAGCCCGACCATTACCCGTTAACCAATACAATTATTATTTCAGATATTCCAATTTAAGTAAAATATCATGCTTTTATAATAATGATAAGAGTGCGGAAATCAAAATAATTGAAATAACAGCCCAACAGATCCGGTATCACAAATCTAAGCCTCTAAACATCTGAATAATATCCTATACACACCAGTCTAGAACAGAAATGCAAAAGATAACGGGAAAGAGAGATCGGGTCCTACAGACGCCGGCAGCTATCTCGATAACTCGGCAATCAACTAAAATAGCAGCAATGAATCAACTGCCCTCCTGGATCCCTGTATCTGCACACAAGGTGCGGAAATTAGAGTGAGTACTTCCAAATCAGTGGGTAGTACCAATAAAGAACAACCGAAGATAAGAAAACCTATAAGAACACTAAATAATTCTAAAAGTAACAGTACATGTAAGAATATCTCTACGGAGGTAGTCCAGTATCAGTCTACTACTGTCTCACATTTATCCAGTATTGCTGTGGCACGTAGCCCGAAACTTACCAATACTGCTGCGGTGTGCAGCCCGATCCGATATAATATATATAGTGCTGCGATGTGCAGCCCGATCCAATATAATATATATAATGCCGCGGCGTGCAGCCCGATCCAATATAATAGATATAGTACTGCGGCGTGCAGTCCGATCCAATATAATAGTAACTGCGCTCATTGGGGGTGTGTGTAGACTCCGGGGGGCTCATTCAGCCCAAGCGCTATAATATTGCGGCGTGCAATTCGATCCATATATATATAACACTGTCGCGTGCAGTCCGATCTATATATATATATATATATATATATATATCATATATATAATGCTGCGGCGTGCAGCGCGATCCAGTATATATAACAATACCTCACCATGGGTCCTCGACTTCTCTTAGTCAATATAGACTTTGCCTCTCGGGCCCACTCAGCTAGAACAGGGTATTCAACCCTAGGTATTCTCACTTAGAGTACATTTCCAGTACTAGTTCATGTTATGCTATACAGTTAAAGTACGACTGAGAGTATGTGATAATCAAATATTGGGTCATTTAGCTTTACAGGCTTCCCTAAGGTTCTACGAATCGGCACAAGGCCCCAAACATGGCAACTAGCCCAATATATGAATATAAGCTTAGTCTCAGTCAATAAGTACAGTAAACCAACAATCGGAATGGACAAAGTTCGAATCCCCAGTCACAATATCACCACGCTCTTCATACGACGCATGTTTCATCTCAACATAGCACCATATATTGCAAATACAGGGTTTAAACCCTCAGTACATCATTCATGACTACCACTCACTTCGAACCGGTCAAAATCCTAGCTTGCCTTATGCTTCCCTCGCAAATCAACCTCCTCGAGTGTCAAATCTGATCAAAACAAATAATAATACATAGAATAGGCTAATGGAACATAACCTAATCGAAATGACTCGAAAAACACCCAACACAAAGTTGCCAAAATCCGAGCTCTGGGGACGCTTCTCGAAAAATTATAAAATTCACATTTTCAGAATTCTTGTCTCGCCATGAGTCCGTCCATATAAAATTTATCTAAATCGGAGTTCAAATGAGCCACCAAATCACGATTTTACATAGCAAAAATCTAAGCCCTAACTTCCTCAATTTATGCCCAAATTCAGAGAATTAATGGAAGATTCTTTGATAAAATGATATATTAAGACCTCGAGACTCACGTCCAATCACTTCCCGATGAAATCCCCTTCATATTCTATCAATTAGCTCTCAAGGTGTTCAAAAATGGAGGAAAATATGAAGGGGTTCGCGACTGAAATCTTTTTAAAAACACTTCTGTCCAGTTAAGTTTTCTTATACGCGAACACGCCGACCTTCACGCGTTCGCGATGAACAAATCAGGCTTCAGTCCATTTTACTCTACGCGAACGTGTACACCCTGATGCGAACGCGGTGACCAACTCTTCTCACGCTACGCAAACGCGGACCGCCTAACGCGAACGTGATTCACTGATTCCTAAACCTACGCATTCGCATCACCGCCTTCGCGAACGCGAAGGCAAAAATCCCAAGCTCTCGAGATTACACTACGCGTTCGCGTGAACCTCATCGCGAACGCAATGAACAAAATTCTACAGCAGATATGACAGCAAACCTGATCTCCAATTTAACCTAAAATGATCCGTTAGGACCCCCGAAATCAGCCCGAGGCCCCCGGGACCTCAACCAAAATCACCAACCTACTCCAAAATATGATACGAACTTGTTCCAATCATAAAAACAAATCCTTAAACATAAAAATCATCAACTCAAGGCGAATTCAAGCCTAAGTTTCAACTAAAACTTTCGAAACCTATATTCAATAAAAAAAAAGGTCCAGTTAAAGTGATGCATTACTTACCTCTTATACTGTGACGACCCTATATATTTTATTTTAAAATTAATATTTTTAATACTCGAAATCTCATATTAATTCCTATTCTAAATCATACGTCTTTAACTATAATAATTTAATTTGAATCACTTCTTAAATATTCATATAGTCCAAATTAACTAATAATTTCTCAATTTTACAAAGTAATCTTAATGTTGAAATTGAAAAAATTTAAATTTAATACCATTCTAATAATAAAACTAACAAGCAACAATGAAATATTTTTTATACCAAAGCTTTAAACTATAACTAATTAATATAATTACCTTTGGAAGTGAAAGTGAAAGTTTGTTTTCCTTCTTTCCTATCGTTGTTTTCTCAATTATTTTATGCCAACATGTCACCTTTTATATTTCGAAAATAAGTTAATCAAACATTAAATTTATATTTAGGATTTATTAACATATTCTTGTTTAACCCAAAATTTCAACCATACCTAATTCAACATACTCTTCTATCTTTTTGTTTTATATTAAGTATCATTAAAAAACTAAAATCCCTAAAATTTAAATATACCTAATTCAACTATTTAGGATGTTTTTATATAGAAAATTATTACAAATTTAACATTAAAATAAGATCTATATGTCAACAAAGTACTTACCTTAACGAATAAAATGCCGGAGAAGTTGATTGAGCCGATGCCGCAGTGCTCGACACTACTGTTTAAAATGGATTTTTAAAAATTAAGGGGTGAAAGGAGGAGGAAGGAGAGGGAGAAGGGAGGAGGAAAGGTATATATATATATATATATATATATATATATATATATATATATATATATATATATATATATATATATATATATAGAGAGAGAGAGAGAGAGAGAGAGAGAGAGAGAGAGGGAGAGAGAGAAACATTACCTATAACAAGGAGTATGATGAAGAAGAACGAGAGGGAGAGAGGAGGAGGATGAGAGAGTTACTTTGAAAGTAGCTGCTTCAGCTTCAGCCATTCGAATTTTCGATATTAAAGAAGTGTTATTGTTTTTGGGGAACATGTGTCGGTCTGAATTTTAGTCAAACGAATCAAACTGACTTTTGCGCCAAAAATTGTGACTGATTTGGTGGGAAATATGGTCGAAATTTTTGTAAAACTATATAGTTGATATCTTTTTGACAGTCCAAACGGATTTCGTCGAAATTTCCGATAATATTTTTCAGAAATTACGCTATTATTTTCAGTTGGAAATTTATGATTTTTTAGTAATGTTATTACTGATACTTTATGTGTTTACTAAACGCGTGGATAAATAAAAAAAAACTTATAACTTATAAGCTTACCCAAATACACTCTAATTAGGATAATTTAGGAGAGAATCAACTGTAACATATGCTTAAGAAAAGAAAAAGGAAGAAGAAGTTCAATGTACCCTCCTAATGAATCAAATCCAAGCCCATCTTTCATGAGAGAGGAGCATGTGATGTTTTGAGAGTAAGTGTTGCATTGTGTCACCCATACTTGGAGAGGCCCATATAAGTATTCACTAACTTCTTTGCAAACAATTGATTCATTAGTTTCACAATATAATCAGAGCACAGCTTAAGTTTTGCACGAACATTTGCATAAGAATGAATATATAAAAAATTTAAATTAATTTAATTGATAGCATAAAAATTCAAAAAATCAAGTTAATTAAAAGTTAACTGCAGCTAAGATTTTTGTATAATAAGTATAGGTTAGTAACATGTAAATTGACGAGTAACATGCCTGAACCATTCAAATTGCCTCAAATGTAGTCTAAGGAGAGTAGTAAATAAGGATTTTTATCTATCTATACCATATATCAAACCTTATTACTCTAAATGTGCATAGTTTGTTAGTTACCCGCCCAGTCCACGTATTATCAACAAATTTTATAACATTCGATTATTAGGCATTAAAGGGGCAGAATATTCCCTAAAAACGGGCTAAAATTAAGGAAAGAATCTTGGAGTTAATTGATTCTACATTAAATTCAATTTTTAAAAAGGGAAGGGAGATTTTTCTAGAACTACAGTTCAAATTCTCGAAAAAAAAGAACGAACAATCCAAATTTTTGAAGTTTCATTCCACTATTGATAGCCAGTAAAAATCTTGAAAGGTTTGAATTCAAATTTGGGTTTTCAAAAATCATTATTTGTTTGGATTGGATGTTGTTGTAAATAATTCGGAATATGTTTAGGAGTTTATATCTCAATTTTGAGGAGTTTTGGTGAAGATTAGACTTGGTTTTGATTGAATTTCATATTGAAACTCGTCGCAGAAGAAGAAGACATATTTCCAGATATTGTAGATAAATTATAGATTGGAAAAACTAAAATTTCTACAATTCTTCTACAATTATGTCAAAAATGCTAATTATGCTACAATTGAAATGAGAATTGGGCTATTAAAATTCAATGTATTCAGTTTGTAGATATCTTGTAGATAAAATTTCTACAAATAAACTATAAATCAGTTTAAGTATTGTATAAAGTTGTATTGTTTTTAAAAGTATCTGCAAAATTACTACATTTATACTACAACTAAACTACAATCTTATGTCAAAAAAAAAATTGACAACAAAATTTGCGCTTCATCTACAAAATTTCTACAAAAAAACTACAAAAAAACTATAATTGCACCCACAATGTCAACTTTATTGTCTCCATCACGACGTACTAGTAGAGGGTCTGGTGTCCTGTTCCTTTAAGTGAACCATTGATAAACTTTTTTTGGCATCTGTCTCAAGGATTAATATTGTCTCTAACCTTTTTCTTTCTTCTGTACCCGAATATATATATATATATATATATATATATATATATATATATATATATATATATATATATGAAAACGTACTTGCAGCCAACACTTGTCCAATTTTGACTCCTTTAATATTTGAAAAAACTCGCGGCAGCCACGCTTGCAACACTTCCCCATTCATCGGCTTCCAAGATTTTCAAAATGGTTTGTCACTTGTTTCATCTAGGTATAAAGTTTGACAAAAAAACAACTCTATGAATCTTTTTGATTATGCTTCGTAGGCACAACCATAAGGATTTTATGAAATAAACTAGAGAAGAAAATTGTAGAGTCGTGGGTAACTGATGAAAAATGTGGGTGAGAGGATGAAAATGGGGAATTAACTGAAGTTAAACGTGAGGGGGTGTGGGGGGTGGGAGGAGAGAGAGGTGGGTAAACTAAAATTAGAGAATATACGCTCCTAAAATCACGCCTAGTGTAAATGAAACAATAATTATACCCTTAATTTGAATGGTATATAAATGGTAATTTGGTATACTTAAATATAATTAACAC
Source organism: Nicotiana noctiflora (assembly GCA_032618575.1). Taxonomy (NCBI): domain Eukaryota; kingdom Viridiplantae; phylum Streptophyta; class Magnoliopsida; order Solanales; family Solanaceae; genus Nicotiana; species Nicotiana noctiflora. The sequence continues at coordinate 83,009 of JASVEL010009611.1, read as the reverse complement.
AATCCTTAAATAATGAAGGTAATAAGGTTTGATATATGGTATAGGTAGGTAAAAATCCCTAGTAAATAAAACTAAAGTTCATATAAAACTTTTGGTATTTAGTCCTAACATTTAATTTTCTCTAATTGTATGAATATATAGGTAAAAAATTATGGATCCCACCCCCCTCAACTGCCCACACCAGACATATTCGTGATTCGTGTATCTATATGGTCAATCCGCTACTTTCAGACGTAAAACTCCCATGCAGGGATAACATGATGAGTACATGCTGAATATTTGCCTTGGTTATAGCTAGGTTCTTTGAATAGACATTAAATTACTTATACTGCTTATTAATGACACAAATCCATCCCATTGGTCAGCATTTCTTATGTTAAATGTTCTTGTCCTTTATGCTTATAGTTATAGGCAGATTTAGCAATTTTCATGGCCCACAGGTGCAATATATGACAACTTGCTCTATCTAACATTAGTTAGATTGATAATTAATATTCTTAAAATTGAATCCCGTCCATTAATTTGAGATATTAATGATGAGGAAAATGTTCTTGTCCTTCATGCATGCTTATAGTTATAGGCAGATTTAGCAATTTTCATGGCCACAGGTGCAATATATAACAACTTGCTCTATCTAACATTAGTTAGATTGACAATTAATATTCTTAAAATATATTGAATCCCGTCCATTAATTTGAGATATTAATGATGAGGAAAATGATCTTGTCCTTCATGCATGCTTATAGTTATAGGTAGATTTAGCAATTTTCATGGCCACAGGTGCAATATATAACAACTTGCTCTATCTAACATTAGTTAGATTGACAATTAATATTCTTAAAATTGAATCCCGTCCATTAATTTGAGATATTAATGATGAGGAAATAGTATATGATTAACAAAACACCACTTGATTAAGATGATGAGTCATAGTATATCGTGGCTAAACCTCGGCAAATCTCCATCAAAATGGATAGAATCCTTAATCTTAAACAATTAACGTAAGAGGGGAAGGTAACCAACAAGTCACATTATAATACTCCATCCGTTTCAATTTAAGTGAACTCATTTGACTGGGCACAGAGTTTAAGAAAAGAGAGAAGACTTTTGATCTTGTGGTGTAAAATAAGGCACCTTTATTTTGTGTGGCTATAAATCATTGTATAAAGATAAATTGTTTCCAAATAAGGAAAGGGGTCATTCTTTTTTCACGGACTAATTAAAACGGATGGAATATTTACTTTTGCCACAGTTGCAGCACTCGTGTTCCTCCCTTCCATATAAATAGGGATAATCTTCCTTTCTAAAAAGTTCCTTTTAGATTATCTTTTTTGAAAAAGTCGTACGAAAATCTTCCGAAAAAGATCCTCATCTCAATTTAATACTGGCGCTTTGCAGTTACAATTGACAAAATTTGGGTCCTCCAACCAAGACAACAATAATAAGCCACGTATTTGCTGAGACATCTTTCACCGCTTAGAAGCAATAGAGTAATGCCACGTGGGACCTTTTGGAGGACAACAACATTACTAATTAATGATTAAAGTTTTGTTTCTTGAAGCGCAACAATCTCAACGCTATTAGCAAACAAAGCCCGCATCTTGTCGCTTTCTATACAACTTTGTATATAAATACAATGATTTTTGAAGGTATTTCTTCATCCCCAAACATTGAGTTAATTCCAAGAACTTAAAAAAGAGAAAGAAAAAAAAAATGGCAAGCTTTTCTTCAAAATCTAATACTAACAGATCCATCAGTTTACCAAGCAGATCACATCCAGCTACCCAGAAAATTGAAGAGGAGCTCAGTAAGCTCAAGAATTGGGAATTTTCAGCCTCACCAACTGCAGAAGCTGTTTACAATGGTTTACTTGGTTTGGGAGAAGTGCATAAGTGCATGGGTGATCTTCTCAATTTGCCTCTGACTCTTCAAGCCCTTTCCCAATGCCAAAACAAAAAATGGGTCGACGAAATCTTGGATAAATCTGTGAGATTTCTTGATATATGTGGGACCACAAGGGAGATAGTGTCACAATTTAAAGAAAATGTTAAAGATGTTCAGTCTTTATTGAGAAGGAGAAAAGGAGATTTAAGCATGGAAGCCAGCAGCATTAACTATGTTTCTTTTAGGAAGAAGATGAAGAAAGATTCCAAAAACTTAGTTACAATTTTAAAGAAAATGGATCATGAGGTGGTTGAAGTAATGGAGGTTGATCAACTTGTCTCAGCTGTTATTAGAGTGCTAAGAGAAGTTACCACAATGGGAATTTCAGTATTCCAAATGGTGTTAGTTTTCTTGTCAGCTCCAATTTCTAAGCCAATAAGCAAATGGTCTTTGGTTTCAAGATTGGTGAACAAGGGAGATCAAGACAATGTAAATGAGATAGAATGTGCTGATATTGCATTAAACAGCCTTTTCAAGTATGGTTGTAATGAAGTGGAAAAGATACAGTTTGTACAGAGCAAATTGGAAAATTTGGAAGCTCATTTTGAATGCATTGAGCATGGCCTGGACAACATCTTTAGGTGCTTGATCAGATCAAGGAGCACACTCCTGAATGTTGTTTCTTGCCAATGAAAATATAGTCTTGTATTAATGCATAAGCATCCGAATATTGTAGGATATGCTTATGATGAAAACCTTACTGTAAAGGAACAATATTGTAATTACACATATACGACAAAATATTTATACACATATCATAGTTATACCAATTTAGCGCGGACTCTCCAAAATATTGCTGTAGCCGTGTCGGATTCTTCAAAAATATTTTAATTTTGGAGATACTACATTTTTGGAATATCCGAGCTAACATAGAATACTAGTAACAAATTAATACTAGTAACAAATTCTGTCACTCTTTCTCTCTTGTATATCTTTCTAAATTCAATCAAACAAAAGTATGACAATAAACTTAGATATACATTGGTCACATTCAAGGAAGAAATTCTTCCTTGAATGAACAAGTTAATTACTTTGTCGTTCCCTCACATATGCAGAAGAGATGTTTAAAAAACACAGTAATTTTCTAGCAAAAACAACGAACTCAAACCCATGAAATATTCACTAGTACTCCTTATGATTTATCAATAAATTTTTTAAAACTCTTAGATCGGCCTCTGCTATTAATAAAGGTGCACTAAAAATGTCCAAGCGGCATGGCGGAGATGATCTGATGATTGTATTATGCCGAGTTCTTCTCTCATAATTCGAATCTCCTTGATTTCCAATTAATTCCACATGTTCAGTACTATTTCTTTGAGGTAATTAATTGATTCAACCTATACTTGAATATCATGATACGTATCAGAAAGATGAAGTAGCTAGCATTGGATTGCTATCTGGACTTGTTAGCATGTCGCCAAGAATGTTCTTTATTGAACTGGGAATGTCACGTAATCGTTTCCAAAAACTATTTAGTATTTTTAGGATTGATCATAATTCAGTAAAAATTGAATTATCGAATTGAATTGCTCCAAACAGAGCAACACCCCTAATTAATTAAGTAGCTTTGTCTCATAAATTCTGAAAGAATTATGAGGAAGAATGCTAGAAACAAGAGAAGGTCAAAAGGTAATTCTATGATAGAACCTAAAATTATTCTTTTGCATGAAAATCTATCCCAGTTCAAAAGGATTTAGAGTCCGTGTGGATTAGCTGATTTGAAGTAGCTTATAAACATTAGATGTTAAAACTTATTCTTTCCGATTCAAAATAAGTAATGTTTTGGGTGTTTTCACACATATTAAGGAATTCACCTTTTAGCATTAATTTCCAATGAAATTAACCATATTAACTTTTAGTATCCCACGTAAATACTCCTAACACATATTCAAATACTATTTACTCCATGGGCAATGTAGAAAAAAAGTAATTAATATATTTTTGAAATCTGAAAAAATTATTTATTTTGGACCACAAGAAAAAGGCCAAAAAAACACTTATTTTGGACCGGAGGGGGTACTAAATAAATAGTTATGTGTTTGGATACAAGTGCTAAAATTGATAATAAGGTGCTGAAGTATTTAATAAAAAAGTGCTGATTAACTTTTTTATGTTAAAATGACTTAAATAACCTTAGCTTAGAATAGTTTACACTTATAAGAGCATAATTTCTTAAAATTTTTAGATTCCATATCAATTCAAATACAAAATGTTCTATTTGTCATTTTATTTTAAGTAAATCTACGCTTAGATAAGATAATTTTTATGATAAATATAATTTATTTTATGATAAGCACATAATCATAAGTCATAATAATTAATAAATTGATAAAAAAAATCAGTAAAAAATAAACATAAATAGGACAAAATATTTAAAGAGAAACAAATATTGTCTTCATCATCACAACACTTAGAAAACAATACACAAAAAAATTGATATCTTCTCATTTATTACATAGAGTTCAAAGATTACTACACAATTACATTAATATAAATATGCAACAGAATGAAAGATTTGTTTATCTTAAATAGTCAATGAGAGTTGCAGACTTAAAGAGGCGTAGGTGTAAGTGGAAAAATACTTGAGGCAGTGATATCGATGTAGGAGTTTTGTTCTAAAAAGAAATATTTTAAGATAAAATGGTAAAAATTTTGGTCAAACTTAAACTGCTTATAAACTAAAAATTCATAAGCTAGGGTGATCAGCTTATGACTTTTGGCTTTTCGCTTATTTTTAACTTATAAACACTTGATTTGTAAATACTTTTAACTTTACCAAACATGTAAATAAAGCTAAAAGTACTTATAAGCTGGTTTGACCAAGCTTATAATTAGCAAAACACCTTCTTAGATATTGGATTAAATAAAACGAAAGATAGACTTTCGCATTAGGATTTGCAAACTAAAAGGATTAAGAAATTGGCTGGATTAAGCAATAATTTAATCACCTTCAACGAGGATTCTCTTGGTAGAAACATAGAGGAAACATCAAGGCAACAAGCCACTCGTGCACACTTAACTAAACCATATTCGTCGCTATCTTCTACTTAACCACCGTATATCTTTATTGATTAGTGAAATGAAATCTCCATATTCTTGATGTGTTTAGATTTCAAATCCTTGACAGCTAGCTGCTTAGCCAAGCATCCATGAGAAAATGGGATCTAAATGAAGTGTAAATTTGGAACTAAACCTTTTATTATATTTCACAAAACTGCTCTAATAAACCTTTAAACGATAGACAACATCTTACTGCCTTTAACTTGTTGATTTACCACGATGAGACAAATTTCATATAGACTAAATTAATAAGGTTCTATTCTCCAGATTAGATTCCTAAATTTTATGGATTGATGAGGTAATTCATAGTCACACAAATTAAGTTCGACCATCCATTCGTGCACTATTAAAAGATTAGTTTCATTATCCTTAATCTCCATTATGACCAAATAATATTATCGTATTGGTGCTGTCTCCTGGTTCTGAGAAATTCCAGTTCTCTCCATCTATAATATATAATACATTTCTCAATCACTCTACCATTTCCAAGCATTTGTATGCTATTTATTCATACGTCTATATGACATGCAAATTATAGCACCTTTATTTATGAAACAAATCCAACTTGCAATGGATTTTGTTCATGTTCATTGGTTGGTTCACCTCATTATAGACCAATGTATTAATATATCCGTTCATGAACGGTCATTTCCATACTAAAATGTACAGACGTATTATTTTATGAAAAGTCACAACCTTCAAAGTAACATCATTTCATAAAAGAACCAAACAATATAAATTTTCATTAAAGAAAAATGACCTTTCGAGAAAGACATGTGACCAATTTCGGAATTAGTAGTTTCATCAACTAGTCTTCATTAAGACTAAACAACTGATGAATTTACCAACTACTATATCAACGGGTTTCAAATATCAATTTAGACATTACGTCTCACATTTGCTTTTGTCATGCATAAGATAAAAGCCCCCACATTTTAAATATTTCATCAACATATAATCAAAATCACTATATATATGACTTGAAGTATTCTTAATGTAAACACTTTTATTTACACTCATTAATTTTTGAAACTATTTGACAATATTATTTGGTCAAATCTCGCATGTCATTGTTTGGGTGACTTAACAAGTCGACACACCTTCATTTTTTTTTTCGGGAACCATGAACCCTTCAGGTTGTTCCATGTAAATTTCTTCCTCCAAATCTCTATTTAAGAAGGTTTAATTTCATATGATGGATTTCAAGGCCATACACCGCGGCTAACGCTATTAACACCTGAGTAGATGTAATCATCGTTACCGGTGAGTATGTATCAAAATAAATAAGGCTTTCTCGTTGTCTAAACTCTTTTGACAACTAATCTTGCCTTATATTTGTCAATAGCACCATCAACTTTCATTTTACTTTTTAAAAATCCATTTAGAACCCAAATGTTTATTTTCTGGAGGAAGATCAACCATTTTCCCAAGTATGATTACTTAATATGGATTCTATCTTACTATTGACAACCAATTTTCAATATTGTGCTTCCGAAGAAGACAATGCTTCTTTAAACATTTGAGGCTCATTTTCCAACAAGATTGTTAGAAAATCCTGTCCAAAGGAAGTAGTTATCCTTTGACGTTTACTATGTCTTAGATTTACCTCAATATGTGTACTTTCTTTTGCTTCTTCCCGTGTTCGCTTAGATTTTCACTAGACGACTCATATTTCTTTTATACGGATAATTATTCTCAAAGAATTCAGCATTATCTGATTCAAATATCGTATTAATATGAATGTCGGGATTTTCTGATTTATGAATCAGAAAACGATATGCCATACTATTTGTTGCATATCTTATGAAAACGAATCAACAATTTTCGATCCGATTTTTATCCTTTTGGGTTTAAGAATTTGCACTTTACCCAAATATCCCCCACACTTGAAAACATTTCAAGTTGGGTTTTCTTCCTTTTATTCATTTTTCGTATGAAAGGATTCCGTAAGAATAGCTTCTCCCATAAGATTTGGGTAAACCAAAACTTACAACAAGGCAATTTATCATCTCATTTAAAGTTCTACTCATTCTTTCCGCAATTCCATTAGATTGCGCTAATGAAGGGGCAATCGTTTGGTGAATAATACCATATTCCAAACATTTCATCAAAAATGAGATTCATATTCGACGCCCATATTACATTGTTGAGCCAACCACTAGAACTGTTGTTTGTGCCATAACATAGTCAGAATAAATAGTGAAGTTTTTTAATCTCCAAACCAATCTGACACAATCAGAATTAATAAACAGTGAAGTTTTTAATCTTCTAACCGAGTACTACCTGATACCGGATATATTAAATGGTGAAGTTTTTAATCTTCAAACTATGTAATATGTGACACAACAAATTTAATAAACGATGAAGTTTTTAATCTTCAAATCGAATAATAAATTAGAGTAGAAAAATCACTAAGATTTTAATCTCCAAAACGAGTATAAAGTCACTTAGACTTTAATTTCCGACAAATGAGTAGAAAGTCACAAAGACTTTAAGCTCAACGAACGAGTACAAAATCACGCAGATTTTAATTTCGAAGGAGTAGAAAATAAATCACGAAGATTTTAGTCTCCATAATGTGTGTAGAAAATCACGAGAATATTAATTCCCTTTCCAAATGTTTTTTCAACTAAATCATTATAACTCTTTAAACAATTTGATTCTTTAATCAAACACATATATGTTCATCTTTGCATATATGATATTCATGATCTCAAGATTGCTTCAAATATTACCATAAGCTTACTCAAAAATATCCAAGGTTTTTTTTTTCAAGGCTTTCCACCCCAAATAATTAATGAAGAACCGATAAATATTTTCTGCTTGATATCTGACAAGCCACACCAAATTGACCATAAATATATCATTGCTATTTCCTTCATCCCGGTATAGGAAACATTATCACTATATGAAGGACGAGTCATGATGACAGGGCTTCGTAAAGCTACTTGCAAATGGCAAGTCGGCGACGACCAATTCAAATCCCAGTTACTTTCCTCAACGCTTGCCATACACATAGACACACGAGCATAGTTAGCAGCGTTCTTCCTTCAGAATTATAATAAATCTGATTTTTTTTTTCATGGCTAGGACACATTAGATCATGCATACTATTGGATGCCATATATATATCAAAAGCCAAACTCTTCTTCATAGAGAATCATAGCCAACACCATTGATACAATGATTATAAGAGATATTTCAAAAATTGAAGAAATCAGGAAATCAGTATAAAGATTAACTTCAATGAATAAAATATTCATAGCCCCTAATGCATTACTAAAGCAACCATAAAAAATATGAGAATGCAACTTCAACGAATTATTCCTTCTCTTTAAAAAAAAAATTGACTTCATTTCTGATGAATAAATATGTATTTTACTCAACATTTCAAAAGGCACCACCGCTCCATAATAATTAGTCTACTCCAACAATTTCGGTGCATGATATCACTATGATATTAATATAAAGTTACCATTATATTAATACATGCACTAGTTCTTAAAACACCAAACAAAATTAAAAAACCAATGAACAAGTGCAAAATTTATGATATTCAATTTCTTCCACATAACTCAAATACCAAAGAACTTGGAACTTATCTGAATTTGGTTTATTCATTTGGTTTTCTTCTGCCCATTAATAATCAAGATATGTATTTTGATTTGTTGGTTACCATCTACCGATAATGCAGTAGCCTTTGTCTTTTCTAAGACCATACTTACAGAATTATTCTCTCGTAGAACGTTGGATTCAGATTTAACAGTCGCCATTCCTACTCATGATTGATGAAGTTAAAATTCTCTACAATGTAACGGCCTGACCACAATGACCAATAGTTGCACCGTTTTATATCCCAATACAAAATAATTTTGGCTCCAGTTTTTCTCTCCTTCAGTCATGTGCCAAGAACACAAAATAAAGATAATTTAAATTCCTTAAGATTGTTAGAAATCAGTGTTCAAAATCAGAAAATCAGAGAAGTAAACAAACGTTAGTTCAATAAACAAAACGTGAATTAATAATTTCGAGCCCACAAGTTGCTTGTGTGTCCTTAAGGAATTTAATCCCCTCACTGTTGCCCAAGGTTTTGGATTAATTCCTCCCAGGATAGAACGGAATAACTATTCTGCAATACTGGCAATCGAAACTACAGAATTTCAGCGAACTCAACAGACGGAGCAAATCACACTTGACACTTAAGTTTATTTGAAAATAATGCAACAATATAAAAGGAGGGGATAAATTTTTAGATTTTTCCATCTGATTTTCATATCTAAAATATGAGGCCAAGCCTCTAAATTTATAGACAAAGGAAGGGTGATTTGGAGAGGTGCAATCTAAAATGTGCCTCTTATGAAGAGGTGCGATCCAAAAGGTGCCTCTTCCATTTTCTATTCACACCCTTTTAAAAAATACAACAGTAATTGCAGACAAATATTTTAGAAAAGGATATAAAAAAGGTACGTAATATAATGAAGAAGGAAAGTGGTTGCATTGGCGCAACGCCCGGAAGGAGGGAACACGTGGCATGATGAAATAATTTTAAGTCCATCATCAGCTAGAGTGCCCTTGTCTCGTCAAGAAGGAAAATAATCTCTCCGTTCACCCTCATTAGTCCACTATTGACTTGACCATAATGTAATAAATAAATTATATAACTTATCACTATATCCATATTAATAGATGTAATAATCTAAATGGATTTCAAATATAATTTGAAATGGATAATTAATGCTAAAGGGCAAAAACAAAAAAAATTATTTGATATATAAAAAATGACAAGTGAAAATAAAAATAATACTTAGTAAAAAAAAAAGTAAGGGAGGGAATATTAGTAAGATGCAAACTAACCAGGACACCTTTCCGAAAAAACCAACCGATCGAAAAGTAATTAAAAGGAGTTTTATAGTCCCTTTAACTGGATTGACAATCTAATAATTGATTCCGATTTCCCGTCCATTTAAAACAATACTTTAAAATATGGGGTGTGAGGCAAGTTATTTTATCTCGGATGAGGCGGGTGTAAGCCATGAGACATGGGGCGCAAGTCCCACTAATTTTTAAATTTTACTAATTTCAAAAATTTTGAGATAGTAAAAAAATTAAAAAAATTTATAAAAATTACATTAAAACCACAAAACTATAATAAATAATCTATTTAAAATATTGTAAATTTTAATTCTACTACGAATAATACAAAAAGTATGACATATATCATAACATGCAAATTAGTTGCAACGTCGTTACAACACAAACATCAAAAGTAATATATTCGATGCGAAATCTTATACTCATGTATCTCTTAAGGAGTAATGAATCTTGAAAGATTTTTGATATTATAATATAATTTTTAAATATTTCTTTTATTTAATATACTTTCTATTTGAAAGAGAATTTATATAATATAATTCACAATTTAAAAATGATTCTCTAGTATGATTTATTTTTAAGTTTCAACAAGTTAATAAAGTGACACATAATTCGCCATATTATATCATGATAACTAATTATTTGCAAATAGTTACTAGCTAATGTTGAGCTGTTAAATTAATAAGTATTGTATCTCGTAAACGTGAAAAACAAATTTGGAAAACAATTATAAAAATATAATGGACTAATATAATAAAGACATAACAAAAGTTAATATATAAATACTTTTTAAATGAAAGATCTATGTAAAATCTACTATCATAGCAGTCTTAGTAGATAACATGCAATAACTTTATTTTAATTATGAATATATACATTGGAGATAGCCGCAACCTTTCATACATTGGAGATGGTCGTAGCCTTTCATACATTGGAGATAGCTGCAGCAAATACTCTCAACTTAATGATTTATGATTAAGAAAAGAGTAATTTGAATTGTCAACGGCTTATCAAGAAAAACTATTTACAAGGTTAGTTACACACAATTGCATAAACTTCTATTAGACGAGCCCAGTACGCTGCGTGTTGGGCGTGTCATGGGCGTAAGCCCGACGGCCGAGGCGTAAGTCTCATGGAACTAAGACGCCTCATGGAACTAAGCCCCACACATAAATCCAGAGGCATTTTATGAGTGCTCCGCCTCAAGGCCAGCCCCGCATGAATCCTAATTCTACCTTTTAAAACGGAGATTTGAAACAACGATGATGATAAGACATCTGTCATATTCTCATAAAGATGATATGTATATCACGAGAGTCGTAATTTTCCATAGAAATCGATTAGAATCCATTCTACTTTTCATAAGGTGCTTCTACTTCTTTTTAAAATGTTTTTGTTTCAAAATAATTTAGCCAACAACTCAAATTAAGAAAAAACATACTTTTGGGGGAAAAAGTATACTTTTGAACTTGGGAGAAAACAGACTAAAACTCATAGGAAGTTCTATGAGAGGCAGCTCAATGTCAAACTGAAAGTATTTTAAACTAGATCTTGACCTTAATCTCATAATAATATATTTTTATAACAATAGAAATGACGTGATATGTTTAAGATCATCAGTCTCTCGGCAAACGCTTTGCGCGTGTGTTCCACCTCTATCAGAGTAATTTTTGTTTAATAATAAAAAAATTATATAAAAAATTATGTTTATGCCATAGAATAAAGAGTGAAAAACAAACGTTTAAATACAAGAAAAGAATAATTATTGACTTTGTTTAGCTAACCAGTAAATGACGAAACTCTACTTTGGAAGTCATCAGTTATCTCAGTCAATATAATTAATTTAAAGTTTGCTCAAGTTTTATAATTTCTTTAATTCAATTTTACAAGTTATTATGCTTCCTTTCTAATTAGCCATACATATAAACTTAGAAAATCTAAAAGTTCTTATGATTTTTTTTTTGGAAAGTTATTTATTATTTATTCTTAAATACACAAACATCGTTAACCAACTAAGAAAAGATGTCTTTTCACTATGTGAGCAGAAAACATTACTTTATTTATTTAATCTATAAAAAAAGGTGTAAGCATAAACTTTAATTCTACCATGATCTTGAACATGATAATCTTACATATAATCGACATAAAAAACATACCTGAATCGTGAGCCATCATCTTTAAGCGGAAGCGTTAATTGGTAATTGATTTCTCGCCCCTTGCCCTAGCTTTCGTTACCGCCGACTTTAGGGATGGAAGAGAGGAAAAGCAGTAACCCTAATGGGTGGGGAGAGGACCAATTTATAGAGATTTTCATTTAATCCGGTACGTCCATCAAGTAACCAATCGGACGGATGAGATTTATTCATAATTAAATATTAATTATGGGCCTTAACTTATTGGGCCACATTATTTATTAGAAATAAATTACAAAAGATACTACAGTAATTGTATCAAACATATTAGAAAAGTCAGAATCCAACATTTACATTTTGATTACTCTGTTTTTTCTTCCTATTACAAATTATCTTTATCCAAGAACATAACAATTAATGCATTAGATATTATCTTTGTTTAAACGAAAGTCTGCCAGTATAATTGAATTACCTAGTGTTGATGGATTATTAAACTTGTTAAGACTATTCTAGTTAGTGAAAATATGGAATTAATATCAAAATGACAATTAGAATTTATTCTTTCAATCTATTCCATCAATAGATATTAGTTTTTTCGTGTGTCTATAATCGGTTCTCATATAAATAAGTGTCCTTTTAAATTAAATCTGGCTTCATCAAAAATCTATATTTGTTATTTATCTTTTCACACAATCAGTCTCATTTAAATAGAGACCTTTTAAAAGCAAAACCTGGATTTATCAAAAACCTATATTTATTGTTCGTATTTTTGTAAAATATTTTATGAAAATACTGGACTTTTTTATTTTACTAATATATTTTATTATGAATTTTTTAGTTCTATTGTATTTATATTTTTATTTCACAAAACGTATTTATGAATGCTTTTCTATCAATTTTTATTTCTTTCCATTATTTTGTTTTCACGTTTAAAATGGCAAGTGCTTTCCTTCACGTGACAAAGGATTAAAAAAACTCCTCTCTTTTTTAATATGCAAAATAGATAAAAGAAAGAATAAACCAAAAATTGATTTTTACGATAGTAATACATGGATGTTAAGCTAAGTGCAAGGGAAAAAAGGGAACATCGCGTGCTTCCGCGTATACTAAATTCTTAAAATTTATTGCACGCATGAAAAGAAAAATTATTGAAATGAACTGCATTTGTTGTCAACCACAAATAACACCAAAATAATCATATAATATTCATCGAAGATGAAACAATAAATCCACGACAGGAAATAAAAAACAAAAGAAATAAGTTCATCTACCAGTGGAAGAAAAATATTCAATGCATGCATTAAAAATAATGAGGCAACATTGCAACTAGTGATAGATTTGAAACTTCAATATATAATATGTAGGAATCTTAAAGCATTTGATAATTTCTGTGTTAATTTTGCCGGTATATTAGTGTTATCAAAATAGTAAATGATTTAATGGATATTTTGTAGAAATCGATCAAAAGAATGAGGAGTGACAATTTGTCTCTAGCTTTGAGAAGTGGTTAATTATTTTGTTTCTGTTTGGCTATGTAAATGGAATGGTCGTGGCTATTAATGAACGGTTATGAAGCATTGTTTTGTGTGTTTTATATAGCGTAAGTTAGTAGTTTTTTTTTTATAATATTTAAAAGGGTATTATAGTAATTTAACTTTTTGGGTTTGGGCTTCCCACTTTTAATACTCCATCCGGTCCAAAATACGTGATTTTTTGGCATTTTCTTGTGGTCCCAAATAAGTAAATTTTTCAGATTTCAAAAATGAATTAATTATTTTTTCCTGCATTATCCTTGGAATATATAATATTGGAATATATGTTAGAAGTATTTATGTGAGACATTAAAAATTAATATGATTAATTTTATTACTAATTGATACTAAAATAGGAATTTCCTAATCCATACGAAAACATCCAAACCTTGAACCGAAAGAAATATAGTACTAGTCAACAACACTTTTCAATTTCCGTAAAGCTTCTCGGTGCATCTCCTTGGTCGCCATTTGGATGATACAGAATGACAGGCCGACAAAATAGAAAGGATCATTGAGACTTCTAGCCCGTCTGATCAAGCTGTAAAAATAAGTTTATTTTGAGAAATATTTTTTTTTTTAAAAGTATTTTTCTCAAAAGTACTTTTGGTGAAAATAAGTATATGTTTGGCTAATTAGTTTGAAAAACATTTATGGGCAGCAATTAGTATTTGGCCAAACTTTAAAAAATTACTTCTAAGTGTATTCTTCTCAAATGTACTTCTCAAAAAAAGTATTTTTTGGAGAAAAACTACTTTTTTCTGCTTCTGTTTTTTCTCAAAAATATTTTTTTCCTTCTAAAAGCTTGGCCAAACACCTTAAATTTTAGCCAAAATTGCTTTTGACAAAAAAAAAATTTGACCAAAAAGAAGCTTGGCCAGACTATTCTTTCACATACCATAGTTTGTGTTTGGTATGCAAAATTTACAAAGGAGATCAAATGGTTGCAGGAAAATATTAGACAGACTTGCTTTAAAGTATCTCCATCGCATGACTATATATAGTACTCCAACCTTATTATAATGGTAATATGATAGAAACGTGAAATGTATGCAACCCTTTGTGTAAAGTTGTCAAATTAACTATAACCGTGAAACATTGTGTTGTATCACAAAACTAATATGTTAAGAGGCCATACATAGTATTCCGACCTAATTAGTTTCTTTCCCTTATTTTTTAATAAAATCAGCAGATACGCGTTTTGCGTGTGTACTCTCATCGAGTAAATATGAATCTTAAAAAAAATACATAAATATTTATATTACATAGAACGTATTTGAGTTACAAAACAAAAGTTAACAAACATTTCCAGATGCTTTATTTGTGATTTGAAAAGTACTTATCGGAATTTCAAAATTAAAATTCAATCTTTTGGTCTTCTAGAAATTTAGGATGAAACAATTGGCACTATACCTCCTAAAAATTGACAGTGACAATGTAAAATTTAAAGAATAACAAAATTTGAATAATACTTTATGATAATGTAACGACCCGGCCGGTCGTTTTTAAAATTTACACCCCGATCTCCAATTTAACTGTTCCCCTAAGTTCATTTATGCTATTGTGGTTTGCCGGAAGGTTCGGTTCTAGAATTTGGAGTGTTTTGGAACACTTAGTCCCTAAATGAGAGCTTTATAGTTGAAAAATGACCTGTATTGAGCAGTGTTAAAACTACCTCGGAATGGAAATCTGATGGTTCCATTAGCCCCGTTAGGGCATTTCGGGGTTGGGATCACGTTCGAAATGTATTTTGGAGGTCTGTAGCTCATTTAGGCTTGAAATACCGAAGTTTGGAATTTTTGGAAATCCGATCGATATGTGAGATTTTGATCTGGGAGTCAGAATGGAATTACGATAGTTGCAGTAGCTTCGTTAGGTGATTATGGATATGTCTGCAAAATTTCAGGTCATTCAGACGTCGTTTGGTCGGGTTTTTGCTAGCATGTAAGTTTCAGAAGTTTTGGTTGAAACTTAGGCTTGAATCCGCTATACTTTGATGGTTTTTGTGTTTAATGATATGTTTTTATGATTGGAACAAGTTCATATTGTAATGTGGAGTAGGTTGGTGGTTTTGGTTGAGGTCCCGGGGGCCTCGGGGGTATTTCCGGGGGTCAAACGGACCATTTTAGGTTGATGAAACATGTCAGATTTTAGCTATTGGTGTTGCAGACTTTTGTTCTCCGCGATCGCATCCTTACTCATGCGATCGCGTAGTGTAATTCTGGAGGTGGTCTAATTCCTTCAATGCGATCGCAAAGTTTCCTCATGCGATCGCATAGTTGACAGTTTTCATTCTCCGCGATCGCAGGGCCCTTGACGCGATCGCAGAGCAATATAATTTTATCTTACACGATCGCAGGCCCGCCATTGCGACCGCATAGAGTATGTCCCAGACCTTCAAAACACTTCTTCTACGCCATCGCATCTCTACTCTTGCGATCGCATAGACCAATTTCAGGCCCAAAAATATTGCTTCTTCGTGATCGCATCTCCTCTCATGCGATCGCGGTGAACAAATACCTGGGCAGACAGAATCAGAATACAACACTTCATCTGCGAGGGTTTCACCATTTTTGCAAAAACTCAAGGTAGGGAGCTCGGTTTTGAGTGATTTCTTGCGTGCTTTTTAGAGATAATTATTGGGTAATGATTTCTTACTCCCATGTGATCATTATTCACTAATCTAAACTCAATTTCTTCCTTTAATTTCGGATTTGGGGTGTAAAATAGGGGTAGTTTCATAGAAGAAACTTTGATGATTTTGAGGGGCAAACAAATTCCGATTTTGATAAATTTTATATAGTTAGACTCGTGAGAGTACGAGGGTTCTGAAAACGTAAAAATATTTTGATTACGAGCCGATGGCTGTAGGGGTATTTTGGTTATTTCACCAACTTTCACACCGTAGCTTTAATTTTATCATTGTAAATAGTTTCTTGCGATGTTATTTACACTATGTAATTGGTTTGACTAGATTCGGGCCACTCGGAGTCGGATACTCGTGGCAAGAGAGTCGTTTTTAGCTGTTTTGTATCGGAATTGAGGTAAGTGACTTGTCTAACCTTGCGTGGGGGAACCTTTTCCCCTAGAAAATTATATGTTGATTTAAATGCCTTGTACACGAGGTGACGGGCGTGTACTTGCGCAGATTGTTGAAAATCCACCTCACTTGAACTATTCAAATTGTGATATCTGTGATATTTAATTGATTAAATTGTAAGACTTATCTAATGTTAGTTAGAGAAGCATGATTAGATACGATTATCTGTCTAAGTGCCTAGTTGTCTTAATTGAACTTCCTGGAACTTGTTGAGACTGGATTTAGTGTAATTTGTAGCTATGTACTTCATATTTCTCTGTGTTTTTCCTCTTATTGGTTGTGTTTGTGTTTGTGGACTGGGGGTTCAATTCCCGGAGATCCGAAGGCTGCGGGTTCGATTCCCGGAGACCCAGAGATACTGATACACGGACTGCGGATTCAATTCCCAGAGATCCTGAGATATTGAGATACGGACTGCTGGTTCAATTCCCGGAGATCCGAGGGCTGCGGGTTCGATTCCCGGAGACCCAGAGATACTGATATACGGACTGCTGGTTCAATTCCCGAAGATCTTGTGAGACTGATATATGGACTGCGGGTTCGATTTTCGGAGATCTTGAGTCGCTGAGTATACAGAGGGACTGCGTGTTCAATTCCCGGAGATCCTGGACTTGTTGATTTGTACATTATTGTGTTTATTTATGCTTGTTAGCTTATTTGTAGATGGTTGCAGTATTTACTTTATTGCTGTTATTTCAGTCTTATTCTTATTTGAACTGCTCGATGTTATTATTATCATTATGTTATTATTTCTCGGTAGGGCCTTGACCTTCCTCGTCACTACTCCATCGAGGTTAGGCTTGGCACTTACCGAGTACCGTCGTGGTGTACTCATACTACTCTTCTGCACACTTTTGTTGTGCAGATCCAGGTACATCAGATCAGGCACATTTCAGGTGATCTAAGAGCACCTTCAGGAGACTTGAGGTATGATCTGCTACGTCCGCAGATCCGCAAAATCTTCTTCTATTCTCATTAGTGATATCAAAATTTTCCTTGTTATACCCCATTTAAACCGGGTCAAATTAGAGTATAAAAATATTGGTAATTCTGAGGTTTAAATTAATTTTAAGAGAGTCACCACCTAATTATTTTAACGGTGAATTAGGACACTAATTTTAGCTAAATAGTGCTTAAAGTAACTCTATTTTATGGTCTGCTTAACCTTAAAAATTCCAGGTAAGGGTTCTAATTAATCCTAAAGGGAAGGTTGTTAAAGCACCCTATATGATCCGTTAATACGATTAACCGACCAAACTTAGGTTAATTAAATGTAATACTATATATGGTGATTGATGTCTTTTGGTAAAAATTTACATATTGGAAAAAAAAAAGTTTTTTTTTTTTGTTTTTTTTGTGAATCACGTTAAAGTAAGAAAGAAAAATAGTTCAAGAGTTGAACCCCAAAAATGCTTTATCAAAACTGTTAGGATTTTTTAGTATATAAATACATAAACTAGTCTGATCTCAAATGATTATTTTCAAAAGAACTTGGACAAAGAAACCAAGAGAATTAGTTCGCTTAGTTCAGAGAGGACTTCAACATTTGAAAGGCTAAAAATAAAATTAGAATTCAGGTTCTGTGCTAATTATAAGTTTAGAAAGCACTGCTGATTTTAATAAATATGACACACATCTACTTTTACCAATTCATATTAAAACCAATAAAAGCACCAGAACATATAAGATAAAAATAACTTGTTAGCATCCTAAAGTGAATAATACCAAATTCAAACTTGATTGTCAATACCATACTAAAGATGAATTTAAAACTGAAAAATTCAAATCGCATAAATAAGATTCAACCAAGAGAAACGGAATTTATGCTAAATCGAAAGCCGCCATAGGCAACCCCAAGCAAATTTGCTTGTTTTCTTGTTATTGAGTGATGGAAGAAAGATGGTATGCAAGGACTCCATGTGGTGGTGGTAGTATTGAGTCTAGGAGACCCTATTTCAAGAGTCTCGAATCAAGACTCCATTTGCTCCAAGGTGTACATGCAAAGAAAAAGGAAGAACACATTTAGAGAAACTATTTTATTCTTAACAATATAAGATATCTACAACATTGTATAAATATTCAATTCACAGAAAAGTAAAAGAGTACCCGAGATATGAGGTTATTATATTGAAAATACACATTCTTAATAACACTTCTTACAATCAAAACAACTCAATTGTAACGACCCGGCCCGTCGTTACGGGAATTACCACCCCGTTACCTTGCATTTACATATATTATGCTTTTAAAACAGTATTAGAGTATATCGGGTGAGTTAGGAGTGATTTGGATTGAAAATGAAACAAATAGCATGTTTGAAGAAAGCTTGAATATGAAAAGTCAACCAAGAGTTGACTATTGAGTTAGAGTGCTCGGAATCGGATTCTGATGATTCGGTTAGTTCCGGGAGGTGATTTGTGACTTAGGGGAGCGATCGGAATTGAATTTGGAGGCCCGGTGTAGAAATAGGCTTGAATTGGCTAAGGTTGAATTTTGGCGAAATCCGAACGGCAGGTGATATTTTGATCCGGGAGTCGGAATGGAATTCCGACAGTTGCAGTAGCTTCGTTAGGTGATTTTGGATGTGCCTGCAAAATTTCAGGTCATTCGGACATCGTTTGGTCGGGTTTTTGATCGAATGTGTAAATCGGAAAGTTTTAAGAAATTTAGGCTTGAATCCGTGTGTAATTGGTGATTTTGATGTTTAGTATGGTGTTTTTATGGTTGGAATAAGTTCGTATCATGTTTTGGAGTATGTTGGTGGTTTTCGTTGGGGTCCCGGGAGCCTCGGGATGAATACGGGGGTCCAAACGGACCATTGTTGAAAGAAAAGAGAAAAATCTGGTTGCTGTCATAACCTCAGCAGACAATTGCTCTCCGCGATCGCGGGGATGGGGATGCGATCGCGTAGAGCGGGGAGATAAGGCATCGCGATCGCAGGGTAAGAGTCGCGATCGCGTAGAATTGATCGGGTGTTGATCGCGATCGCGGGCCAATATACGCGATCGCGTAGAAGAAGAAATGGGTCCAGGAGAAATATGCTACGCGATCGCAGGAGTGAAGGATGCGATCGCGTGAGGCAGGGTGACTGTGCTTCGCGATCGCGTGAAGGAAGTCGCGATCGCGTGAGGCCGTGAATTTGAGCATCGCGATCGCGTGAGGAAGATCGCGATCGCGTAGAGCAAATTGCTCTGGCAGTGAATTTATATCACAGAACAGAGGGCTCGCGGGTTTCACACCCCAAAACATAATTTTGAGCCCTAGAGAGAAGAAATCACGGGAGATTGCTGGGATTTCATCGGAGATTCGTCGGAGGTAAGTTTTGTGGCTTAATTACATCATTTTAACATGAAATCCTTGGTTAAATTTCTGTAAATGGAAGATTAAATGTGGGTTTGAGCCCTAAGCCTAAATTGAAGAAAAACACCGATTTGAGTGGGCAAACGGAGTCCGATTTTGGTAAAATTAATATGCTTAGACTCGTATTGAGACGAGGGTTCCAGGAAATGTGAATTTCGTAAATTTTCGGAATGTGGGCCCGGGGCTCGGGTTTTGACAACTTTGGGAATTTTGATGTAAATTGAGTTGTATTAATTGGGTGTCGTCCCATTGGCCTAAATTGTTGTATTTTTACTGTATTTGATCAGATTCTACGCGTGCGGAGCTTGATTCTCGTGGCAAGGGCATTGCGGAATAGTCGTCGCGCGGTATTGAGGTGAGTAATAGACGTGGGTGATGACCAGCGGGTTCGAAACCCCGGTATACCACTTTGTGACGCTGTATAGCGGCGAGACACGCACACTCTTGAGAGTGCGGGGTCGATCATGAACCGGAGACTACATATTAGTCCAACCTGTTGATATTGTATTATTGGCTATTCTAGAGCCGTCGAACCTCCTTCTCGGATGGTTGCATATATGTATATATATATTGTGATAATGGCCACTCTTGAGCCGAGGAACCCCCTTCTTGGGCGGTTGATTATACATGTGGGCCGTGAGCCGGTTATTGGATCCCGCGAGGATCGTTATCATTGTCTTATCACATAGACATGCTAGTTTACTACTAGTCCGCGGCTATTTTTGTTATTATGCTAATTCCAATCTCTGGAACTTGATATTACTGTTTTCCAACTGAAAAATGATAAAAAGAGTTTTCAAAAACTACTTTTGAGCCTGCGAGGCTGTATCTGCATATTAGCTGACTAGTAGTGGATCGGGCTGCACGCCGCGGCGAGATATATGTTGGATCGGACTGCACGCCGCAGGAATATCTCTATGAGATGTGCTTGGGCTGTAGGAGCCCCTCCGGAGTCTGAACCCCCACAGTGAGCACGGGTACCCAAAATTGGAGTCGGCTACACGCCGTAGCGGTCATATCATGCATTGCATTGCATTTAGCTACATCTGCTAGCTGTTATGCTATTGATTGGTATTTGTTGGAACAGGTACAGTGAAGATTGATTCTATGACAGGGTAGCTGATTATAGCTTTACATAGTGCTTTATTGCGGATTTCTTATCTGCGCTGTCTTACCCTTGTTTATTACCACCGAGTCTGGCAGTACTCATTTTACTCCCGGCACCTTGTGTGCAGATCCAGGTACCTCTCAGCAGTGATCCAGTAGCTGTGCGAGGCGACGTTTATGGATATTCGAGGTAGCTGCAGAGTCCGCAGGACCCGATATTCCTTCCTACTGTCTTTTGATTTTGTATTGACATTTCTTTCCGCACTTGGTATTCTTGTAAACCTTTTATACTCATGTTCAGTAGAGGCTCATGACTCTTGACCCTTGGTCTATGGGAGTTGATGTATTATGGGACTTGGTTCCCCGTTTTCCTTACGTGATTTGCTTTTATTTCGTCAATTAATTTGCTTAAATGGGTTAAAGAGAGCTTCTTGCTCCGTGGTTGATATGGATTGGTCAGGCTGGCTTAGCAGTGTGCTGGGCGCCATCACGACCGGATTTGGGGTCGTGACAAGTTGGTATCGAAGCCTAGGTTTACTAGGCCTCCTGAGTCTTGAGCCGGTTAGTAGAGTCTTGTGGATCGGTACGGGGACGCTCGTACTTATCCTCGGGAGGCTGCGCGAACCTTTAGGAAAACTTCACTTTTCTTGAACTCCGTCGTGCGATCTTGTTGTTCTGAGAACTGAACTTTTATATTCTATTCTCTCGCGGATGGCGAGAACGCGAGCATCAGGACGAGGTGGACGACCTCCATTGCCACCCGTTAGAGGCCGTGGGCGCGGTCGTGCTAGAGTTAGAGGTAGGGCGGCTGAGGCAGTGCCAGCTGACCCGCCCGTTGTACCAGTTCAGGAGCAGCCCCCGGTGGTTGAAGCTCCAGCAGTCCCAGTTCAGGGCCGGACTATATCTATTGCTATTCCCGGCCTTCAGGAAACTCTTGCCCGGATATTATCGGTGTGTTCGGTTTGGCTCGGGTAGTTTCGGCTACCGCTACCGTAGCGACATCTCAGGTCAGGGGGTGGTCAGCAGACCCCTGCAGCTCGCACACCTGATCCGGTTGTTCGGGGACTTCAGATGCCAGAGGCTGTCCCCGCTCAGGTGGTTGCACCGGTTATTCCTCCAGCTGCACCAGCTCCAGCTCCAGAGCATATGGTTCGGGTTATGCCCGAGGACGAGCAGCGTCGTCTTGAGAGGTTTGGTAGACTTCAGCCACCCCATTTCAGTGGCGTTGAGGGCGAGGATGCCCAGGGTTTCTTGGATAAGTGTCAGAAGATGCTGCGTACGGCTGGTATTCTTGAGTCCAGCGGAGTTTCATTTACTACATTTCAGTTCACCGGTCCCGCATTTGATTGGTGGGAGGAGTTTGAGAGGCGTAGGCTTGCAAGAGCAACACCTCTCACATGGCAGCAGTTCTCTACTCTCTTTCTAGAGAAATATGTACCACAGTCTCGTCGCGAGGAGCTACGTTGCTAGTTCGAGTGGTTGGTTCAGGGCGACATGTCTGTGACCCAGTATGAGCTCGGATTCACACGGTTGGCTAGGCATGCCACATGGATGATCCCTAATGATAGGGAGAGGATCAGGAGGTTCATTGATGGCCTCAATTACTCTATCCGCATTCTTATGACCAGAGAGAGAGTTTTGTCATCATCGTTTGAGCAGGTTGTTGATATGGCACGCTCCATTGAGGCGGATCGTCGCCGAGAGAGAGAGGAGCGGGAGGCCAAGAGGCCTCGTGGTTCTGGTAGTTTCAGTGGTGCTCCATCTAGAGGGCATTCCCAGCAGAGCAGAGGTCGCTCATCTAGACCTTCTCATTCAGGCCGCCCAGAGCAGAGCGGAGGTTCTTATGGTCGTGGTCGACAGGGGTTTCAGCAGGGTCAGTCATCACTTAGTGCCCTCCCAGCCCAGAGTGCAGCACCTACTTCTCCAACACCAGGTGCATGTTATGAGTGTGGTGAGTTTGGCCACATGAGGAGACATTGCCCTCGACTACGTAGGGGCGGGACTCAGCAGAGGGATCAGCCCTCCTCTTCAGCACCATCTCAGTCTAGTAGAGGTGGAGGTCAGTCTTCTCGTGGTCGCCCCAGGGGCGAGGAGAGATCTGGTGGAGGCCAGGCACAGTTCTATGCACTTCCTGACAGGCGTGATGCAGTTGCCTCCGATGCAGTGATTACAGGTATCATTTCTGTCTGTCACGGAGATGCCTCTGTTCTATTTGATCCGGGGTCCACATATTCATACGTGTCCTCTTATTTTGCACATCATTTGGGTGCGACTCGTGGTAATCTTGACTTACCTGTTCATGTATCCACCCCCGGTGGGTGATACGATTGTTGTGGATCATGTCTATAGATCCTGTGTTATATCTATTGGGGGTCTGGAGACCCAGGCAGATTTGTTATTGTTGGGTATGGTGGATTTTGATGTTATATTGGGTATGGACTGGTTGTCTCCGTACCATGCTATATTGGACTGTCATGCTAAGACAGTTACGTTGGCCATTCCTGGTATTTCTCGGATTGAGTGGCGGGGTTCGACCGATTTCGTCCCTAGCCGTGTTATTTCGTTCCTAAAAGCTCAGAAGATGGTTGAAAAAGGGTGTTTATCGTACTTAGCTTTTGTGAGAGACGTGGGAGCTGAATCTCCTAGCATTGATTCCGTACCTATTGTGAGGGATTTCCCAGATGTATTCCCCTCAGACCTGCCGGGCATGCCGCCGGACAGGGATATTGATTTTGGTATCGATTTGGTGCCGGGCACTCAGCCCATTTCTATTCCTCCGTATCGGATGGCACCAGCTGAGTTGAAGGAATTGAAGGAGCAGCTCCAGGAACTCCTAGATAAGGGGTTTATTCGGCCGAGTGTGTCGCCGTGGGGTGCACCAGTCCTGTTTGTTAAGAAGAAGGACGGATCTATGAGGATGTGTATTGACTATAGGCAGCTAAACAAAGCAACAGTGAAGAATAAGTATCCTCTGCCTCGTATTGATGATTTGTTTGATCAGCTCCCGGGAGCTAGGGTGTTTTCGAAGATTGATCTTCGTTCAGGCTACCATCAGCTGAAGATTAGAGAGTCCGACATTATGAAGACTGCATTCAGGACCAGATATGGTCATTATGAGTTCCTTGTGATGTCTTTTGGGCTGACCAACGCCCCAGCAGCATTTATGCATCTGATGAACAGTGTATTCAGGCCGTATCTTGATTCATTCGTGATCGTATTCATTGATGACATACTTGTCTACTCTCGTAGCCAGGAGGAGCATGCTCGGCACTTGAGTGTTGTGTTGCAGAGATTGAGAGAGGAGAAGCTGTATGCCAAGTTCTCCAAATGTGAGTTCTGGCTTGAGTCCGTGGCATTCTTAGGGCACGTGGTGTCCTGTGATGGTATTCGGGTAGATCCGAGGAAGGTCGAGGCAGTGCAGAGTTGGCCCAGACCGACCTCAGTTACTGAGATCCGTAGCTTTCTGGGATTGGCAGGGTATTATCGCCGATTCGTTCAGGGATTCTCTTCTATTGCTTCACCCTTGACTAGATTGACTCGGAAGGGTGTTCCTTTCTTATGGTCCGAGGAGTGCGAGGAGAGCTTTCGGAAGCTCAAGACAGCACTGACCACAGCACCAGTCTTGATTCTACCGACAGCTTCAGGTTCTTATACTGTATATTGTGATGCCTCAGGAGTGGGCATTGGTTGTGTGTTGATGCAGGAGGGTAGGGTCATTGCTTATGCTTCTCGTCAGCTAAAGCCCCACGAGAAAAACTACCCTGTTCACGATTTGGAGTTAGCTGCTATTGTTCATGCCTTGAAGATTTGGAGGCATTATCTATATGGTGTATCTTGTGATGTATATACAGACCACCGCAGCCTTCAGCATTTGTTTAAGCAGAAAGATCTAAATTTGAGGCAACGGAGATGGCTTGAGTTGCTTAAAGACTATGATATTACTATCTTGTATCATCCCGGGAAAGCCAATGTAGTGGCTGATGCATTGAGCCGGAAGGCTATTAGTATGGGTAGTTTGGCGTATATTCCAGTTGGGGAGAGACCCCTAGCAGTTGATGTTCAGGCGTTAGCTAACCAGATGGTAAGGCTGGATATTTCTGAGCCCGGTCGGGTGATGGCTTATGTAGTAGCTCGTTCTTCTTTATATGATCGTATTCGAGAGCGCCAGTATGATGATCCACACTTGCTTGTCCTTAAGGACAGAGTTCAGCATGATGATGCTAGGGATGTCACTATTGATAGTGATGGTGTGTTGCGGATGCAGGGCCGAATATGCGTGCCCAATATTGACGGCCTTCGTGAATTGATATTGGAGGAAGCCCATAGCTCGCGGTATTCTATTCATCCGGGAGCCGCGAATATGTATCAGGATTTGAAGCAGCATTACTGGTGGAGAAAGATGAAGAAAGATATTGTGAGCCATGTGGCTCGGTGTCTAAACTGTCAGCAGGTCAAGTATGAGCATCGGAGACCTGGTGGTGTATTCCGACGTATTGATATTCCGGAGTGGAAGTGGGAAAGAATAACTATGGACTTTGTTAGTGGACTCCCTCGGACAGCGAGGAAGTTTGATTCAGTTTGGGTGATTGTGGATAGACTGACTAAGTCAGCTCACTTCATCCCAGTGTGTACTACTTATTCCTCGGAGCGGCTGGCGGAGATATTCATCCGTGAGATAGTGAGGTTGCATGGAGTTCCTATTTCCATTATATCGGACAGAGGTACCCAGTTCACATCTCAGTTCTGGAGGACATTTCAGCGAGAGTTGGGGTCACAGGTAGAGTTGAGCACAGCATTTCATCCACAGACGGATGGGCAGTCTGAGCGTACTATTCGGATATTGGAGGACATGTTGCGTGCTTGTGTCATTGATTTTGGTGGTTCATGGGCTGATTATTTGCCTTTGGCGGAGTTTGCTTACAATAATAGCTATCAGTCCAGCATTCAGATGGCACCGTATGAAGCTTTATATGGGAGGCGGTGTAGGTCTCCGGTTGGTTGGTTCGAGCCCGGCGAGGCTAGGTTGTTAGGGACAGAGTTAGTCCAAGATGCCTTAGACAAGGTGAAGGTGATTCAGGAGAGACTTCGCACAGCGCAGTCGCGTTGGAAGAGTTATGCGGACCGAAAGGTCCGAGATGTGTCCTATTCAGTGGGTGAGAAGGTGTTGCTGAATGTTTCGCCTATGAAGGGCGTTATGAGGTTTGGAAAGAAAGGAAAGTTGAGCCCAAGGTTCATTGGACCTTTTGAGGTGCTTAGGAAAGTTGGGGAGGTGGCCTATATGCTTGCTTTGCCACCCAGTTTGTCGGGAGTTCACCCGGTGTTCCATGTATCTATGCTTCGGAAGTACGTTGGAGATATGTCGCATGTGTTAGACTTCAGCACAATACAGTTGGATGAGGAGTTGACCTATGATGTGGAACCGGTAGCCATTTTGGGTCGACGGGTTCGTAAGCTGAGATCCAAAGACATAGCTTCAGTGAAAGTGCACTGGAGAGGTCGTACCGTGGAGGAAGTAACTTGGGAGACCGAACAGGAGATGCAGAGCAGATATCCACACTTATTTGATGCTCCAGGTATGTTTCTTAACCCGCTCGCGGACGAGCGTTTGTTTAAGTTGGGGAGAATGTAACGACCCGGCCCGTCGTTACGGGAATTACCACCCCGTTACCTTGCATTTACATATATTATGCTTTTAAAACAGTATTAGAGTATATCGGGTGAGTTAG
This sequence comes from Nicotiana noctiflora, assembly GCA_032618575.1. Classification (NCBI taxonomy): domain Eukaryota; kingdom Viridiplantae; phylum Streptophyta; class Magnoliopsida; order Solanales; family Solanaceae; genus Nicotiana; species Nicotiana noctiflora. The sequence continues at coordinate 56,176 of JASVEL010009611.1, read as the reverse complement.
GAGTGATTTGGATTGAAAATGAAACAAATAGCATGTTTGAAGAAAGCTTGAATATGAAAAGTCAACCAAGAGTTGACTATTGAGTTAGAGTGCTCGGAATCGGATTCCGATGATTCAGGTTAGTTCCGGGAGGTGATTTGTGACTTAGGGGAGCGATCGGAATTGAATTTGGAGGCCGGTGTAGAAATAGGCTTGAATTGGCTAAGGTTGAATTTTGGCGAAATCCGAACGGCAGGTGAGATTTTGATCCGGGAGTCGGAATGGAATTCCGACAGTTGCAGTAGCTTCGTTAGGTGATTTTGGATGTGCCTGCAAAATTTCAGGTCATTCGGACATCGTTTGGTCGGGTTTTTGATCGAATGTGTAAATCGGAAAGTTTTAAGAAATTTAGGCTTGAATCCGTGTGTAATTGGTGATTTTGATGTTTAGTATGATGTTTTTATGGTTGGAATAAGTTCGTATCATGTTTTGGAGTATGTTGGTGGTTTTCGTTGGGGTCCCGGGAGTCTCGGGATGAATTCGGGGGTCCAAACGGACCATTGTTGAAAGAAAAGAGAAAAATCTGGTTGCTGTCATAACCTCAGCAGACAATTGCTCTCCGCGATCGCGGGGATGGGGATGCGATCGCGTAGAGCGGGGAGATAAGGCATCGCGATCGCAGGGGAAGAGTCGCGATCGCGTAGAATTGATCGGGTGTTGATCGCGATCGCAGGCCAATATACGCGATCGCGTAGAAGAAGAAATGGGTCCAGGAGAAATATGCTACGCGATCGCAGGAGTGAAGGATGCGATCGCGTGAGGCAGGGTGACTGTGCTTCGCGATCGCGTGAAGGAAGTCGCGATCGCGTGAGGCCGTGAATTTGAGCATCGCGATCGCGTGAGGAAGATCGCGATCGCGTAGAGCAAATTGCTCTGGCAGTGAATTTATATCACAGAACAGAGGGCTCACGGGTTTCACACCCCAAAACATAATTTTGAGCCCTAGAGAGAAGAAATCACGGGAGATTGCTGGGATTTCATCGGAGATTCGTCGGAGGTAAGTTTTGTGGCTTAATTACATCATTTTAACATGAAATCCTTGGTTAAATTTCTGTAAATGGAAGATTAAATGTGGGTTTGAGCCCTAAGCCTAAATTGAAGAAAAACACCGATTTGAGTGGGCAAACGGAGTCCGATTTTGGTAAAATTAATATGCTTAGACTCGTATTGAGACGAGGGTTCCAGAAATGTGAATTTCGTAAATTTTCGGAATGTGGGCCCGGGGCTCGGGTTTTGACAACTTTGGGAATTTTGATGTAAATTGAGTTGTATTAATTGGGTGTCGTCCCATTGGCCTAAATTGTTGTATTTTTACTGTATTTGATCAGATTCTACGCGTGCGGAGCTTGATTCTCGTGGCAAGGGCATTGCGGAATAGTCGTCGCGCGGTATTGAGGTGAGTAATAGATGTGGGTGATGACCAGCGGGTTCGAAACCCCGGTATACCACTTTGTGACGCTGTATAGCGGCGAGACACGCACACTCTTGAGAGTGCGGGGTCGATCATGAACTGGAGACTACATATTAGTCCAACCCGTTGATATTGTATTATTGGCTATTCTAGAGCCGTCGAACCTCCTTCTCGGATGGTTGCATATATGTATATATATATTGTGATAATGGCCACTCTTGAGCGAGGAACCCCCTTCTTGGGCGGTTGATTATACATGTGGGCCGTGAGCCGGTTATTGGATCCCGCGAGGATCGTTATCATTGTCTTATCACATAGACATGCTAGTTTACTACTAGTCCGCAGCTATTTTTGTTATTATGCTAATTCCAATCTCTCGAACTTGATATTACTGTTTTCCAACTGAAAAATGATAAAAGAGTTTTCAAAAACTACTTTTGAGCCTGCGAGGCTGTATCTGCATATTAGCTGACTAGTAGTGGATCGGGCTGCACGCCGCAGCGAGATATATGTTGGATCGGACTGCACGCCGCAGGGATATCTCTATGAGATGTGCTTGGGCTGTAGGAGCCCCTCCGGAGTCTGAACCCCCACAGTGAGCACGGGTACCCAAAATTGGAGTCGGCTACACGCCGTAGCGGTCATATCATGCATTGCATTGCATTTAGCTACATCTGCTAGCTGTTATGCTATTGATTGGTATTTGTTGGAACAGGTACAGTGAAGATTGATTCTATGACAGGGTAGCTGATTATAGCTTTACATAGTGCTTTATTGCGGATTTCTTATCTGCGCTGTCTTACCCTTGTTTATTACCACTGAGTCTGGCAGTACTCATTTTACTCCCTGCACCTTGTGTGCGGATCCAGGTACCTCTCAGCAGTGATCCAGTAGCTGTGCGAGGCGACGTTTGTGGATATTCGAGGTAGCTGCAGAGTCCGCAGGACCCGACATCCCTTCCTACTGTCTTTTGATTTTGTATTGACATTTCTTTCCGCACTTGGTATTCTTGTAAACCTTTTATACTCATGTTCAGTAGAGGCTCATGACTCTTGACCCTTGGTCTATGGGAGTTGATGTATTATGGGACTTGGTTCCCCGTTTTCCTTACGTGATTTGCTTTTATTTCGTCAATTAATTTGCTTAAATGGGTTAAAGAGAGCTTCTTGCTCCGTGGTTGATATGGATTGGTCAGGCTGGCTTAGCAATGTGCTGGGCGCCATCACGACCGGATTTGGGGTCGTGACAAACACAATAATCATACATGATAAAAGAAACTTAAGACAGTGAATCGAATTCTCATACTAGTGAATACCTTGCAGTAAACTTTAATTAAAAATTGAGTGGTAATTTAGCTATGACCAACAACACTAATGACATTGATCAATAAAGGGGCAATTATATCCTAAAAGACATGATTATGTAAATGTAAGGTTCTCAACTCAGACTATACATATAAATAGTATGCTTTTTAGGGTGACTAAAAAATATTGAGGTGGACTTAAATCAACATTTCACTACTACCATATGATAGAAAGGTACCGGTATGTGACATAGAAAACAAAGGAAAAGAAAATAACACTTTAAACCTAAAGCTTAAGTAACAAACTCACGAGAATGGCTTAGACAAATCTGACTATGGAATTCAAGTTTAACAAAGTCCAACACGTTTGGGTCAGATGTCATTTCTTTATCAAAGCATATGTATATTTTTAAAAGGACATGATATGCAAAAATAGCAGGAGTATTCCTAAACCCAAAATTTAACTCATGGATTCTTATATTTATTTATTTTAAGAAATAAATATAATGCACATATAACACCATGGAGATATACATCTTACTCCAAGACTTCTAGTTATAGAATAAAATTTAAATCATACTCAAAACTTCCGAAGCTATTCAATTCCAAGAAAATAACATTATACTTATGAGCGTGGAATCTAAACTCTCAAATAAAATCCCAAAATAGGGATTCTAATTTTTGCTATTATCCTCTACAATATAAATAGGAAAAGAAACTGTAATTAAGCTATTGTGCTTTTCAAGAAATGCATAGAGCTATATTTAGACATCAACATAGCTTTGTAAAGATAGTCATTAGACATCAAATTGATATTTGAACTCTTTGACCCAGACATTTATTCTTAATACTGGTTGCAAGTGTGTAAAAATAATGACTTAAAATTCAAGCTCACTAACAATTGTTATAGCTTTATCATATCAAACTACTTGCCAAGAGACACCATTATGATAATATCCTATATTTAACTAGATGTAATAAGTCAAATTTGCTAATTTAATATACACAAGTCAAGGACTAAATTTATGCTAGTGCTCTGTTTAAAACTTTTCAACCTAGCTGTGAGATAAGTCACCCATGAGCACAATGTTTACTTATATACAAAATCCAACCGGCAAACTTTAATGATTTTTTAGATACAAAAATCTATTTAAGCTAGTCCTTTGACATATCTACTAAATAAGAAAATCATTCAAACAGACATGAAGGTAATTAATGACATCATTCTTTTTATGATATTTAAACTGAGAAGCAGTAAATTTAAGGCGCAATACCAAACACATATAAAAGGCACCTAAGCCATAATTTGCCTTACGAAATAGAGATAAACTTAATTTATATATGCTGAAAATGAGAAATAAATAATCTAACTTATCAATAGAGACATAAAGACACATATGGTAGTGATTTAAGCAAGAACCTCAAAATTAACAATTATTGTATTCACAGTTCTAAATTTATTCCTCTGGGTACTTAGTTGCATCCTTATTTAGTTAAGTCAGAATACTTTCAATACATACTCATGATTTCTATGCACACACTGATTTCAAATCACACTTTCTTCATGGAAAATAAACTATAACACATACGTGTTTTTTTTTTTAAAAAAATGAGACATTTACTTCAAGTCTAGCAAACTGGAAAAATAAGCAGAAATTTTAAAGCCACTGACCTTTCTGTGAGCAGGAACTGGGTCGCGTCAAGGTCTACTATCTCCGGGCTCTACCTCACAAAACTCGAAGGATCATCAAACTCCAAACCGAGTACGTCGCCCTTTCTAGTATGATTAAAATGAGACCAATAGGCTAACCAAAACCGGCCCTTAAGGCGTGACCCCAATAAGCAAGAAATCAGAGAAAGAGAATCGAAAAAAGAATGTAAAAAGTGATGGATTCCAAAACTGCTGAAAATCCTCACTAAGTTTGGTATTTATAGAAGATGAATTAGGGCTCCTTAGGGATGGATTTTGGGCGGGATTCTTGAAGGGTTAGGGCTTCAAACGGCTCAAGAACCTCTTGAAATCACGTGTAGAAGAAAGAAAAAGGACGATATAAGCAGAGGAGCAGAGATTCGCTTGCCAAAATTGTGAAATCTTGGAGGAAATAAAAAGGAGAGAACCATTTTACCTCTGTTATCTTCATTGCAAATAGTAAATGAATTTGAATTCTTGGGTCAAAGTGCTTGAGTTTGCAGATGATTCCTTAGAATGGGCACACAATTTTCTGATTACAAGATTTGAGAGTCAACTTTGCTAAGAAAATAGAATGAGACAAAATTTTCTGCCATGGCAGTGAAAGAAGAGGCGTTAGTTTCTTGAAAGGGGGAGAGAGATGAAACCCTAATCTAAATTAATTTTAATTTTAGAAATAAGTCCAACCATTGGATTAGATGCATCTAATGGATGAGATTAATCCTCATATAATTAAATAAGGTATAATAAATAAATAAATAAAGCAAGAATTTATTTGGAATCCTCTAGAAGATAAAAGAAATGATCTTGACCATTAATTTAATATGGAGTAGATCTGATGAATCCATGTGGCAAGGTGTGGGGTCAAAGTGTGTAGGGATGAGGATAGCATGTGCTAGGAGTGTGTTAGTCATGAGATTTGTACCGTTGGCGCCTATGTGGCGCTGATGTGGAGGTTATGTGGCGCTTATGTGGAGTCCATATAGATGAAAGAATTAGGTAGATGGGCTGGCGGGTATGGGCTATTTTATGGGCTATTTTGGTTGATTTTTGGGGTCTAAAAATCTGAAAAATGTATTATAAAATTGGTCTCATTTCAAATAACATTAAACTTTACCAAGATGATCTAATTTATATTTAAAAGTTCTTATCCACTTTAAAAATTACTATGCCTTTATAATTCTAATAATTTATGATAAAATATTAAATTATATTATTGTAACAATTAATATCTAGTATGCATTTATATATATCTATACCATATTAAAAGTACGAAGGCCATTTGTGAAATATCGTTTGCCCTTTTTTTTTTACCCTTTTAAAAAAATAGAGTTCACACTAGACAAAATAGTCATTTATAATAATCTTCTAATATTTAGGAATGATCGTTAAATTATAGCATTGATATTAGGACTTTAATTTTAACTAAAATTTGGTTAATATTTTTTCCATATTTGAAATACATAAAAAGTTCTCATATTTGGAGATTCAAAAGTAGTATATTTCTAATTACAAATATGGTAGTCAATATTTATTGCGCATGGATAGACACATAGCCGCACATACTTTAAAAGTATGAAAATGATTTGTTTTATTTAAGTATGCAGTCATATTTCTTAGGACTTTAAAAATCATTAAAAGCAATTAAAAACGATTACTTGAATATGTAGATAGCCTCTTTCAACCAAAATTATCATTTTCATAAACTTGTATATATATATTTTTTTATAACTTAAATATATTTTATAAAAAATATTAATATAAATAATATTATATATTGATTGATGTAGGTACACGCGCAAAGTGCGTACCCTAAGGCTAGTATAATAAAAGTAGAGAAATAAAATATAGTTTGGCAAATAGAGTTTGTATTAAATCATTACGATGCATTAACATTAAATAATAAAATGATAGTGACTAAGTAACTAAAATAATAAGAACGATATAATTGCAATAAATATGTTAAATTATATTAAGGCTAATAATTATATTTTATTTTAAAAATCTTGAGGCTAAAAAAATAATAATATATATAACAAATATTTTGGATAAAAATATGTAAAATATATTTAGTAAATTATTGAGAATTAGGAAGTATAGAAAAATTGCTTATGAAAGGGGAGGGCCAAAATTGGTTGTCAACAGCTGCCCCTCTTTGACCGTGGACGATGAAAGAGTCTTCGGGCAAAGAAATTGACTTAGTAACCAATTTTGTCCCGATTTGCAAGTATGGATCAAAAGGTTGGAAAGATTATAACATGAAACTTGGAAGTCTTATGAAAAAAAAAACTTTATAGAGTTATGGCCAAACTCTGATTTCATAAATGCCCACACATCTTGGGTTCTACAATAACTAATTCGTATGCTGTGAGCACATGATTTTTGCACCGGGTAAATAATTCCAAAATTAAAATAAAAATGTTTTTGAGTGCAATTACTTGCTTTGTTTGGAATTAGCTATACTTTTGAGTTTGAATAAGTAGAAATTAAAAGAAAAATCAAAAAATATAGGCTAGGAAATTAATAGGCTATGTAATTAGTTAGATTTTAAGAAAAATGGCAAAAATAGTGTTAAGTAGTAGAAATTAGGAAAAATAGTAGAAAATTGCCAAAAAATACTAAATAATTAGAGTAGGTAGGAAATTAGGTTTTATATTTTTCCATAAAAGAAAAAGAAAAAAAAATATATAAAAGAAAAATACATAAAAATAGATTAATATCAGAAAATATACAAAATTGGCAGTGTATTAAGCTTGGGCCAATTTGAATTGAATTTGGAGGCCCAAGCACTTAAGCCCAACGGACCCGGTCCAATGGTTTTGAGCAGAGGTGATCTCAGCCGTTCGTTTCCTCAAATCAACGGCTGAGAATAATAGTTGAATTATAAGGTGATTGATTAATGCTGAGATTTGATCTCAGCCGTCCATTTAGGAATGATCCAACGACTAAAGACCTTAGTCTCATAAGCAATCAAACGACGCCGTTTTAGTAACGTGCGTGTGAGCCGTTCATCTCCATCAATTGGACGGCTCAGATTATCTCGGATGCCTTGGCTATATAAGGCCCTTGTCTGAATGAATTTGGCCATTTTAGCCAAATTCAAACCCTAGAGACGGCCGCCTCTCCTCTCCTTTCTTCATCTTCATCATCATCAACCCAGAAACCCTAGCCGGCCAATGGCGGCCACCACCCTCCACGGTGGTCGCCGGCTCTCCTTCATCCCTCCTCTCTTCTTCACTCTTCTTCTTTATTCATAACACACCCAAAACCCAGAAAAACACCCTGTTCTTCATAAATCCCGGTCACCGGAATCTATGCCGGTGACCACCCAAACAATGAGGATCCGCCTCAAACTCGTTCGAACCCCCGTCCCATGATCTACCCAACCATACCACCCTTCACCTTCGAATCCCCACGGAACGTCTCGAATATTCCAAATAAGGTCGTCGGAACCCTAACTCCGGCGACCCCCAAACTTAAAACACCCAAGACCTTGTCTTTTTACACCAATAAATACCCCCTCAAACTCAGAACCACAAAAGGCTTCGTCTTTAAGCCTGAAAAGAAAAGTCAGAAAAGAAAATCGAGAAAAAAGAGAGATATGAACAAATAAAGAAAAAGAAAACAAGAAAAGAGAATAAAAGGAGTCAGAGAGAGTTCGAGAGAGGGTGAGAAGAGTGAAGGGAATAGGAAGCTTGGGGGACAGACCCCGCAAGCTAAGTTTCTTTCCCTTGTCTGCTTGATTTTATTTGTTCTTATTTGTGTGTTTAGCATGTTTTATTAATTAGTCGCATGAATTAGGTTTCTTAGTTTTTGATAAGTTTCTGTTTCTTTCTACCCTTCTTCTTTATCTCATACTTCACATGCTTAGTAGTTTAGTCAGCTGTTATATCTATCTCATCTGTGTGCTTCTCTGTTTGGATTTTTGTTCTGATATCTTTGTCCTCTGTTAATGTTAGACCTTTCAATCTCGTTGGTCTTCAACATCTCCTTTGCATGCCTAGTTTTGACTTTAGTCTTCTTCGTTAGATTTTAAATAGTTGGAATGATTCTTCTCTCCTGATTAGTTATAAGGATCTTATCTGATTGTTTCTTCTTTTGTTTTTGCCTGCTTCTTTTGAGCCTGTTAATAATGGGATTTTATCTGTTATTTGTCCTGTTTTTATGGTTCTTTGCTATAAGTTCAGAAATTTCATCTTTCCTTTGTCGTTTTAATTGTTGAGTTTTGATTCACTGCAAAAGCATGATCTTTGATCTGTATCTGCTATTTAAAATTAAGTTCAAGTTACTGTGGCCACTCTTGTTGCCTTTGGCTTTAATGATCTATGATAGAATTAGGCTTCTTTTTCATCTTGTTCATCTTCATAATTATTTGCTACCAATCATGTTAAGTTATAAGAGTTACCTTGAATTCCCTTTGCTTCCTCCATCTTGTAAATATTGTAGTCTTTGGATATGTTTAGCTTTTACAGTCCAGCTTTCTCCTATTGTCATGAATGCATATTTTTGATAGTAGCTTAACTTCATTCTCTTCTTATCTTTACATTAAGTTGCTTTTGAAGTATCCTGGTTGATTTTTCTTGTTTCTTTTGTCACTGTTTCTCCATGTTCTTCTTTTCATCATCTTCATCTTATTTGTCATGCACTTGTGCTAGATTTAGGATTCCTCTTCACTGTTTCTTTATGTCTCTTCTCTTCTGTATCTTCATCTTGATCCATCACATGTATACATAAGGCTAGGATTAATACTTGAAAAGATATATTAGCTAACATGCCTATGCTATTGTGTGTACTCTGGGCTTAAATGAATTCTGTTTCATCTACTACTTGCTGTTTCTTAGAGTTTAATATTCTGAGCATGTTTGTGCCCTGAACCTTGGTGATTCTGAGTTGTTCAAACTTTCATGTGACTTGAACTGGTAGTAATTAGGTCTTAATTAACATGAATTCATACTTTGTCTCATAAAATTAGATAATGTGAATTAATCAACTGAAATTCAACCATATCAATTGCCTTCTCTGAGTTTTGGTTGATTATTACATTTTGTTTGATCTTATGTGTCCTAATATGCAATCCATGTTGAAATTGATTTAGTTTTATTGGGTCTGGTTGAGTGTAAGTGTTTGATTAACACTGTTTGAACCCTAGGTGAATTGGTTATAGCTGTTAGTATTAGGTTCCATGAAAATGGCTAGTTTTTAAATAGGATAAAATACTGAAAATGCATAATTAGGCTATAAGTTAAATAATTGGCTTAATAATGGTCAACCTTTCAAAGGGTTGACCAATTCTATAAAGCCCAACACACAACCCACTGTTAAAAGTGGCTGGTTGTGCAAAAGGGGCTATGTCTGCAAATGCAGACTAGCCCAGCTCTCTTTAGAGCCCTGAGCATGAAATGGCCAAACCTGCAAATGGTTTTGGGCCCAAATGTTCAGTAATTGGCCTTAATAGCCAAAGCCAAGTCTCAACTTGAGACTGGCTAGTTCTTAAATAGTTTAAACATAATAATAAAACAGGCTAGTCCTGCAATTGGCTTTAATTTGTAATAACTTAGTCTTAATTGACTGGAACTAATTAAAAGTGGCTAAAATTGAAATAGTTTCTTAAAATAGAACTGGCCAGCCCTTAAATACTAATGCCAGGGCTGGCCATTAGTTAAATAGGTGCAAAACAAGCTGAAATCTGACCTAGGTAGGCTAGTAAATCAGCAGTGCCCTTAGGGGCACAATTGGGAGTTAAAAAGGTAAAACAGTAAATAGTTTAGAACCTAAGAGGGTAGGGGAGTCCTTTGTACCCCTGATTTCTGCAATTTTGCAGAGATTTAAGGGTATAATGGTCTCCCTAAAAAGGGAAATCTGTAAAAATCTCAAACCCTTAGGGATACACTAGTAAAAACCCCTAAAAGGAATCTTTAGAACCTTCGAGCACATGCTGGAAGGATTTCTGTTAACAGAAATTGGTGCTAAAGTGCATAATTCATAATTTTAGGAGGGGGAGAAGTGGGATTAAAATCCCATAACTTTCTCCCCAAGTTTCAGCCTTGGGTTAGCTATATATACCTCTTAAAAAGGGGCTGAAAGGGGGTTCAAAAAGCTGAGTAATCTGAAAATATATCTAAGCTGTTTTCTTATACAAAACTTTGAGAGATTAGAATTAGCAATACAACAGTAGGATTTTTGGGTTTTCTATCGAATTTCTCTGGGTTATCTGCTTGGATTACTGCTCGTTTGCTGTTGCTGTGTTGCTGTGTTGTTCTACGCATTTGGATCTTCACTCTACTGTTGCATTCATTGTTCGAGTCTTGCTGTTACTTATCTGCTTAGTCCCCCTAGAACTCATTGGTTTCCTTGCTGATTCAGGTACATTTTCTGTCCAAGTGAAGTTGTATTGATGCTCTTGATGAAAAATGAAGATTCTAGTTTAATTTATGATATTTTATGATTTAGATTTGTAATTCATTCATTATAGTCTCCTGTAATAGCTGAAGAACAAAACCAAACAGAAACAATGTAATAGTAGTATATTAGAAGTAGTGTAGTAGTAGAATAGTTATAAGTAGTGTAACACTTAGTTAATTAGGTAAGAACCTTAAAACATAAGTTAACATATCATTATGGCTCTAAATCATTGGCCGTTCTTCATAAACGCTTCATGAATCAGAATCACTTAGGTAACAATTCAGTATTTAAACACAGACAAGTCTCGAATTAGAAATAACATAAGAAGGAATCGTTTATAACTGGGATAATAGCATTACAACGAGCTAAGTCTTGGTAAAATCAGTTGTTTAATCATGCTTAAACCTTTGAATCACTTAGTCATAGATACGTGTGTAGTCATTGCTTATATATATAATTAGTTGATTTGCGGATTTAGGCTCAGATCTGTTTAAGTCTGAAAAGGATGATAATTAGATATTGCAGCAGGTTAATTAAGATGAATTGGTGATGAGAAAAGGCCTAACATGTAACGAATACAATGTTGTAGTTAAAAAATAAATTTAATATCTCTTTCAACCTTTCTGAATATAGATGATAGTTTATTGAACCATTTTGATAAGGTCAAGATCTCGTAAATAATTAAGGGATGACTTTAGATTTTTGAACTACTAAGTCATTAGACATCAGTATACATTCTTAGTTAAGAGCACATAGTGAGGATAATTGGTTGAGTTTTCATGTCCATAGACTATTGACTTAAGATTACTGTTTTTTTTTGTACTGGTTTCCTTAATGATAAATAAAAGTGATTTGATTTCATTTTCAATTCTGAGCATTATTTCTTTACATGAATTCTATATTATACTTCTGTTATTACAATTTGGTTTGGGCCCTATGTGTAACGTGGGCCTGAATTGTCATACGAAACTGAATGATCCATCAACTGAAGACTCGAAGACATTTTGGGTTTCAAGACCCGGGCTGGCCCATTGCGGATGTATTTAAGTGAAGAAGAAATCCAGGCCCCAATAAACAACTCGAAAGGGCCTGGAATGTTAGTATTAGGAATCGAATAAGGCAAGAACAATACATAGCAAACATAGTTGAATTAAATAGGATTGGACCTTAATCAAATTAAATTGGGACGAGCCTCGCCCGAATAACATCGGGGCCCCCATTTAGTAATAAGATAACACAGTAGAATCGGAGAGGCTAATAGTGAATTCCATAGCCTCTCCCAAAGTTAAAAGCCGATATAGACTATCTTAAGGCACGATTTTAATATACCTTCCTATGAATGAGTGTGCACTTGGTGCGACTCGAATCCAAATCTCGGTAAAGCTGAAATACACCAAAAGTCATAGGCGTACTGGTTGCGGTATGACTCGAGGCGTGTTTTCGCGATACCGCAAATTCCTAAAAAATGATATTTAACGTAAAAGCACCTTATGTTGTTAAAACTTATAATTGAGTCAAACAAAAGTCAAGAACGACAGTGGAGCGACCGTGCTAAAACCACGGAATCCGGGAGTGCCTAACACCTTCTCCCGGGTTAACAGAGTTCCTTATCCGGACCTCTGCTTCGCAGACATTTTAAGAGTCAAAATTCCTCGGATTCGGGATCAACCGGTGACTTGGGACACCATTGTCATTCCCAAGTGGCGACTCTGATTAATCTCTAATAAAATCCCGAACCGATTGTCCTTTGATTGGAAAAACTCCTTCCCTTACGTTATTTTATCCGTTTCGGGTATTTGAGCGTCGGGGTATACCCTACAAGTGTATTTATACATTTAAGTGTTGTGGGGTAGTAAAAAGGGAGGTGTGACAGCTCTGGCGACTCTGCTGGGGATCCAACCCTGAATTTCGATTTCAGGGTTTAAGAACTCGAGCTCCTTAGAACTGCCGTTCGCGTCTTTTTGTTTGACTTCATTATGAGATTTGAATAACATGCTATGTGCTTTATCGCTTTTGATATTATGTGAACTGTATATAAAATTGTGCCGAAAACCCTTCTCTCTTCTCCCCCGGGGATGTGCTTACTGGTTGAGACTCCCCTTTCTGTTAAAGTCACCTTAAATTAAGAAAACAGAGGCCGGATAAGTTACAAAGCCGATTGACTCCGCGGGTCACCGGTACGTAGCCCCCTCCTCGATTCGAGTTGTCCGCTCGGGTACACGGTCTAGCAATTCATGAAACCATAAGATTTTGAACATAGGTCTAGGACGATTATTTGCATCATATTTGACTTAGGGGACTCAACACAGGGGGTTGGGTCCGTCTAGGACAGGTGACCCGGTATTGAAAAGACCGAGCATGCTATGTGTTACATTTTATTGTCCTTGATCGTTATGCGGACCGGCGAAAATCCCGAGATTGGAAAAATTGTTGAAAAAAAAAAGAGAGAGAGGGAAATAATGATTTATAGAAAATAGGTACATGGAAAATTTGAAAATTTGAAAAAATAGGTGGAACATTTTTTTGAAATAATTGGTCAAATAATCTGACCGAACTACGCAGGTTTGATTCTCGCCATTAGGTGGGATACGTAGGCAACCCTTAAACGGGTCCAACCACACTTTTAGAAAAGACCAAAAAGATTTTCTTTTCAAATAATCGAGGTGATTGCTATTTTTGGAAATTGCCGAATGTTCCGAAAGGACGACGGAAGACTGTTTTTGCAAAAATGGCCACTTCGAAAATCATTTTTCTTTTCTTTCATTCAAAAATTGAAAACTTGCATTGAAAAAGATTTTTCCTTTTCTAAATAAAATCACCTTAATAAATGTGCGGGACGAGCACGATGATGAATGAACAATTTTCCCTAAATAAAATCCCTTTGGAGCTGAGATTATGGTGGCAGGACATGAGATCCGATGGTCAAGACTGGGTCAAAAAGTATTTGAAAGGCCTTACGGGGTTACTCGAAATAGTTCCTCGAGATGATGTGGTTAGAGCGTTGGTCACGTTTTGGGATTCGGCACACAACGTATTTCATTTCCCAGATTTTGAACTTACCCCAACTTTGGAGGAGATTGCCTTTTACATTGGGAAGACCGAGGTTCCGCTGAAAGGAAAATACCCGGTATCTCCGAGGACGGTGACAGTACATCGCTTCCTCGACTCTTTGAAAATTGCCCGGAATGTTCATAATGAAGATCTGGCCAACGGATTTTGTTCTTTAAGCTTCATCTACAATAGGTTTGGACACGTTGGGGGTTTCAATGATCTTACCAACAAATTATGCTGTAAGTCCAACCGGGCGAAATGGGAAGAACACCGGAGGTTTGCATTTTTGGTAGCATTTCTTGGAGTTGTTGTATTCCCGAGGAAAGATGGACATATCAATATAAAAGTCGCCGGGGTAGCTACCACATTGATAGTACAAGAAAACTGTACTCTGGCCCCGATGATTGTTGCGGATATCTATCGTGCTCTGACTGCGTGCAAAGCAGGGGCTAGCTTCTTCGAGGGGTGTAACTTGATCTTGCAAATCTGGATAATCGAGCATCTGTGCCACCACCCTTCATTCTCGAGCTATGGTTCGGCCGATCGGACATGTTTGGAAGAGTTCAATGTGAGGACAAAGGAAGTAAAGTTGCCGGAAGGAGTCCAAGGTTGGATTGTATATCTTCGATCACTAACTGACGGTCAAATCGATTGGACGTATGACTGGTTACCTCTCGACGAGGTGATATACATGCCAACGGAGGGATCGCCATTTTTGATCATGGGTTTGAAGAGTATACAACCCTATGCCCCATACAGAGCCCTGCGACAGTTGGGTCGGTGTCAGATTATTCCAAGAGATGGGGATCTCAGTGTGCAAGCTGTGGAGATTGGTCCGGACGGGCAATTCCCGGAAGCAAAAATCCGGCAAATCTGGAACGAGTGCCAAAATTTGAAGATTGATACTTGTGTGCCGAATAGAGCAAATGGGGAGATATCACCTGGGTACTCCACATGGTACCGACGAGGGGTTGAACACGAACGTCTTTCAAAGAGACCTCACTTGCAAGACCCGATAGAGCAATCCGAGGAAAATCTGAAATGGGCGGCCAAGGAAAAAGAATATAAGGCCAAAATCAGTCTGTTGGAAGATAAACTGAGAAATCTTCATTTCGAGAGTGGCTTACAAGCAGCATCCGATGAAGTGGAAAAGAAACAGCTGAAAAAAGAAAATGATATGTTGAAGGCTCAAATAGCTCAAATGAAAATTTCATCCGAGACCCCAGTTCGTTCCGCCCGAGATGAAAAGTTAATTGAGATTCTCCGGCGGAAAGTAAATGACTATAGCTTTGATTTGGACGTAGCTGAAAAAGAGTTAGTCAAGGCTCGGAAGCAAATGGGCAGAGACGCCGATGAGAGAGCCAAGTTGGTTCGGCAGCTACAAGACAAGCACGATGTTGAAATAGCTCAGCTTAGAAGGAAAATAATCTCAGCCACAGTCAAGAGTAACAAGATTATCAAAGATCTTGAAGAAGAAAGAGAACACTGCTACACGACTATGGCTAGGTTAGAATTGGAGCTGCAACAAGTGCAAGAGGATAACCAACACACCTTGGATGCTCGCACTCAACAAATAAGCCGGCTATTGCAAGAGAAAGGGGTCATCAGAGAAAAGATTGTTCGCATCGCCCAATACATCACCCGGAAGACTCAGCTTTGTGAAGATATGTCTCGGAGGACTTTTGTATCTGCAGTGAAGTTTTTTGTACAACAAGTCATGGCCGACCTGGATAGGCTTCAAAGGGGTTTAGCATATAGGCCCGCGGCAAGGCCGAACGATGCCTCGCGGGCACTAGGTGCATTAATGTACTCTTAGGTCATGCATCATCTTTTATTTTTCTTTTTAAAAAACATCACTTTGTAATCAATGTTTTGAGTTATCAATGAGAAGACAGTGTTGTTACCAATTCTTTTGTTTTATGTCATTTCCTTTGAATCCGCTAGGCAAATAAATAGGAACGTAATTATGAAAACGACAAGAAAAAAAAAGAAGAAAAGAAAAAGCAAGAAAAAGAAAAGAAAAAAGAGAGAGCAAGAAAAGAGAAAAAGCAAAAGAAAAAGAAAAGAAAAGAAGAAAAGAAAGAAAGAAAACAAAAGAGCGGAAAAAGAAAAAGATGATTGAAATGAGCAGCGGCCGGGATGATGCATAACGACTCGAGCAAATGTGTTTGTTTTTAAAGTCGTTACATCTTATTCATGCGCTAACAACTAACAAGTGTTGATGTTTGTGAGTCCAGGTTTTCTAGGCAACTGGCATACTGGCTACCCACCCATACAACACCAGGTACAAAAAGATGACAAAGGCTGTGTCCCGGGAGATCGAGGCAACCATTGTAGACCCTGCTCACGAAGAAGAGATCGTGGATGTGGCAGGGATGAAAGAAGAAATGTACAAGTTAAGACAACAGATGGCTGAAATGTACCAGGCTTGGTCAAGAGGTCAACCACTACCAGCCTACCCTGCTAACCCTGCATATGTCCCTCCAGCCAATCCTAACCCTGAGCCACCAACAATGAACTCATCCTCCACCTACCCCGATTACCCTCACTACTATGCTTCCACGTCCCAGATACCACCACCTCTAACCAAGCAAGCACCACCTCAGGTACCACAAGTTGCTCCCGTATATGTGGCACCTCCGCCCGCTGTTATCCACAAATCCTCTAGTGAACCGATGTTTCATATCCAGGATCCTCACTACTACCCTCCGGAGCCGACTTTCAGACAACACGAGTCTCATGCTCCGATGATGGAAGCAAGTGCCGGGCAGGAAGAGATGGCTCGGAAAGTAAAAAGTCTTGAGAATGCTTTCCGCAATATGCAAGGACTGGGAGGGCAAGTAAGTGTAGCCTACAAAGACCTGTGTTTGTTCCCTGAGGTGCAGCTTCCTGCGGGATTTAAGTTGCCAAAGTTCGACATGTACAACGGACACGGGGATCCGGTAGCTCATCTAAGAGGATACCGTAGCAAGATGAGAGGCGCGGGAGGAAGAGATGAATTGTTGATGGCGTACTTCAGCCAAAGTTTGAGTGGATCAGGCTCTGGAATGGTATACCCGACAGGACCATACAAGATGGTTCGTTTGGGATGACTTAGCGCAAGCTTTCGCTAGTCATTTTCAGTACAATTTGGAGATCATACCCGACAGGTTATCCCTTACCAAGATGGAGAAAAAGCCATGAGAGAGCTTTAGAGAATACGGTTTTAGATGGAGGGAACAGGCCGCTAGAGTGGATCCACCAATGAAAGAAGGAGAGATGGTGGATTGTTTTCTGCAAGCTTTGGAGCCAACATACTACGGCCATCTAGTGTCAGCAATTGGAAAGAGTTTCAACGAAGTTGTGAAAATGGGAAGTTTTGTAGAAGAAGGTTTGAAGACAAACAAAATTATGAGTTTTTCGGCTATCAAGGCCACCAATCAAGCTATACAGAGTGGAAACGGGGGAGTGATGGGAAAGAAGAAGAAAGAAGAAGTAGCAACCATTGAAAGTAGGTCATGGAGTCGCAACCCACATTATAACCCACCAAGACCCTAACACCCACCAAGCCCGTCAACTCCATATAATCCACCACCACCATCTTACCCTCCAAACCCCTACAACGCACCAAGCACATATAACCCATCACCACCACCATACCCACCAATTGTCCCACATTACCACCACCCGCAAGCCCAAACCTACCCACTACCACCTCATGTGTGGAGAGCTCAAGCTCCACACAATGTGTACCACACCCAGAACACATACCCAACCCCTAAACCTTACCGAAACCAGAATAGACCCAGGCCGGACGCTGATTGGAGAAACAAAGCAAGAAAGACATTCACTCCTCTCGGAGAATCATATACCGGTCTTTACCACATGTTGAAAGAATTGGGGATGCTGAGACCAATCGCACCAAAAAATCCAAACCCACCCCCGAAAAATCTTGATTCTTCTGTCAGATGTGAATACTGTTCGGGAACATTGGGCCACGATACTGAGAAGTGTTGGCAATTAAAGAATGCCATTCAAGATCTTATCGATGAGAGGAGAATCGAAGTACAGGCTCCCGAAGCCCCAAACATTACCCAGAATCCATTGCCAAATCACCACGAAACGCATATGATAGAATTGGTGCAGGGTGATGGCAATCAAAAACCATCTCAGGCCGTCATGATGATAAAGTCGAGTGACAAGTTAGAAAAGGAAGTTGTGAAGGAGAAAGCTATTGTTGAGAAACCAAAGCCAGTAGTGGTGGGAAGTTTAAAGGTGGTTTCCAGGTGCAAAGACGATCGTAACTGTGAAAGGAGCAAGTGCAGAGCCAGTAATCATAAAACCGGTAGTGCAAATGCCGGTGGTGAATACAAAGACTGTGCCTTGGAACTATAATAAGGTAACAGTAGTTTACAAGGGAAAAGAGATTTCTGGTGAAATTAACGAAACGCATGGACTCACACGATCTGGAAGGTGTTTTGCTCTAGAGGAGCTGAGAAAGATGAAAGCGGTGAAAGAAAGTCAATTGAAAAAGCCAGTGTCGGAAGAGGAAGCAGAAGAGTTTCTTAAGAAAATGAAGTCACAAGAGTACTCGGTGGTTGAGCAATTAAGAAAGACCCCGGCCCAAATTTCTCTGTTATCTTTGTTGATACATTCAGAGGAGCACCGGAAGGCTCTTATGAAGATTCTAAATGAGGCTCACGTTCCGGAAAAAATTTCAGTGTGTCACTTGGAGAAGATTACCAGCAAAATTTTCGAGTCTAATAGAATCACCTTCTCTTATAAGGAGCTGCCGGTGGAGGGAACTGAACACAATAAAGCATTGTACCTTACAGTAAAGAGTGAAGACTCAGTCGTGACCAGGGTATTGATTGACAATGGATCGAGCGCGAACATTTGCCCGCTGTCAACTTTAGGGAAGCTGAACATTAGCCCGGATAGAATCCGGAGAAAGAGTATCAATGTGAGAGGGTTTGACGGCGGAGGTAAGAACACGTTGGGAGATATTATTTTGGAAGTGACCATCGGTCCCGTTGATTTTACGATGGAGTTCCAGGTGCTCGACATTGCCGTGTCGTATAACTTGTTGTTAGGCCGACCCTGGATTCATGCGGCCAAAGCGGTACCATCTTCTCTGCACCAGATGGTCAAGTTTGAGTGGGAACAGCAAGAGATTGTCGTACACGGGGAGGAAAATGCTTGTAATGTGGTAGCACCTTTTGATGATACTAATGGGGATAGAGGTCCTTGGGTCTACCAAGTGACGGATGCTGTTGTGGTGAATAGAGTTGCTGAAGGGGAAAAGTTACCAACTCCTATGATGGCACCAACTGCTGTGATGGTGGCCAGAGAAATGCTGAGAAACGGATTTGCACGGGGAGGGGATTAGGCAAAACACTGCAGGGAGTCATTCAACCAGTTCAACTTCCGGAGAATAAAGGTACATTCGGCTTAGGGTTCAAACCCACCTTTGCCGACATCCAAAGAGCTTCTAAAGCCAAAAAGCACTGGACCTTGCCCAAACCCATACCCAAATTATCCGACACCTTCATCAGGCCTGGTACAAATTATCAACCATCTGCTGCAACAAAGTGCATTAAGACCCAACTTGATGAAGAAATGCTTGGTTTTGAGAAAATGTTTTGGGAGGTGAATACGATTGAAGCAGGGGAAGGCACGAGCATAATGGACGTGCAATTTGTGGGACCGGGAATCACATTGAACAATTGGGAAGCTACTCCTTTCCCTATCAGGAAGGAGTCTTGGTAGTTAGCTCAAAATTTTTGATCATTGCTTTCCCGAAAGTTGTTATTTTTATAGTTTTCCCCTTCCCCTCATGAAAAGAAAATCACCATGTATCCCGAACATTGTTTGTTTCTTTTATCAATGAAATGCAGTTTCCCTTTTTCTTCACTTTTGCCTTATTTTTCTTTTTGTACAGTTTTGCATGTGTTGATTCCAATGCCATGTCATGCGTGAAGGATTCTAGACCCAGTTCCGACAATCACGTTACTATACAAGAAATCGAGGAAGATAGTGAAATAGAATGTGAGGATGAGGAAGCCCTGGAGGAAATAAGTAAGGACATGAAACAATACGAGGAAAAACCCAAGCCGAATCTGAGTGATACGGAATCCGTAAACTTGGGGAGCGAAGATGATGTCCGAGAAACAAAGATTAGTGTGCATTTGGAGGCACCCCTCAGGGATGAATTGATAAGGTTGTTACATGAATTTAAGGACATCTTTGCCTGGTCCTATGATGACATGCCCGGACTTAGCACTGATTTGGTGGTACACAAGTTGCCTATCTACCTCCGAATGCTGGCCAGCGAAGCAAAAGTTGCGGAAATTCAAAACGGACATTAGCGTAAAGATAAAAGAAGAGGTGAATAAGCAGTTTGAGGCAAAGGTCATAAGAGTTACCAAATACCCCACCTGGTTGGCAAATGTTGTGCTGGTCCCGAAGAAAGATGGCAAAACCAGAGTGTGTGTAGACTACAGAGACCTCAATAAAGCCGGTCCGAAGGATGACTTCCCATTGCCAAACATTCACATATTGATCGACAATTGCGCCAAGCATGAGATCGGTTCGTTTGTGGATTGTTACGCAGGTTATCACCAGATCCTGATGGACGAAGAAGATGCTGAGAAAACTGCCTTCATTACACCTCGGGGAACATACTGTTACAGAGTAATGCCGTTTGGATTGAAGAATGCCGGGGCAACTTACATGAGGGCAATGACCACAATGTTTCATGATATGATGCATCGGGAAATTGAAGTATATGTGGACGATGTCATCATAAAGTCCGGAAAACAACCTGATCATGTGAAAGATTTGAGGAAGTTTTTCCAAAGACTCCGGAGGTACAATCAAAAGCTCAATCCGGCGAAGTGTGCTTTTGGAGTACCTTCAGGGAAACTACTGGGGTTTATTGTGAGTCGGCGAGGTATTGAACTGGATCCATCAAAGATCAAGGCTATTCAGAGTCTACCTCCGCCGAAGAACAAGAAGGAGGTCATGAGCTTATTAGGAAGGTTGAATTACATCAGGTCGGTTCATTGCTCAATTGACATCAACATGCGAGCCGATCTTCAAGTTGTTGAAGAAAGATGCGGCGGTGAAATGGACCGACGAGTGTCAGGAAGCCTTCGACAAGATCAAAGAATATTTGGCCAATCCTCCGGTGTTAGTACCTCCAGAACCAGGGCGACCTTTGATTTTGTATCTGACGGTGCTAGATAACTCTTTCGGTTGTGTGCTGGGTCAACATGATGAGACAGGCAAGAAAGAACAAGCCATCTACTACCTCAGCAAAAAGTTTACATCCTACGAGGTGAAGTATACCCAACTGGAAAGAACTTGTTGTGCATTGATTTGGGTGGCTCAGAAGCTAAAGCATTATTTGTCGGCATACACCACGTACTTGATATCACGACTGGATCCTCTCAAGTATATATTTCAGAAGCCTATGCCTACGGGAAGACTGGCCAAATGGCAGATTCTGCTCACAGAATTCGACATTGTCTATGTAACTCGTACGACAATGAAGGCACAAGCTATTGCGGACCACTTAGCCGAGAATCCGGTGGATGATGAATATGAGCCATTGAAAACATATTTTCCGGATGAAGAGGCAATGCTTGTCGAGGAGATGGAGCAAGAGGAGAGGCCAGAATGGAAAATGTACTTTGACGGGGATGTCAACAGCAGGGGCGTTGGTGTCGGTGCGGTACTCATTTCAAGTACGGGTCAACACTATCCCGTTACAGCTCAGCTTCGATTTTTCTGTACCAACAATATGGCCGAATATGAGGCGTGCATCTTGGGATTAAGGATGGCAATTGACATGGGTATTCAAGAGATTTTGGTCATGGGTGACTCGGATCTCTTGGTACACAAAATTCAGGGGGAATGGGAGACACGAGATTTGAAATTGATACCATATCGGTATTGTTTGCACGAGTTGTCTCAAAGATTCCGGTCTATAGAATTCAAGCACATCCCGAGAATGCACAATGAGATTGCAGATGCTTTGGCCACATTGTCCTCTATGTTGCATCATCCGGACAAGACATATATAGATCCACTCCAGATCCAAGTCTGAGATCAGAATGCTTATTGTTTCGCTGTGGAAGAAGAGTCGGATGGAGAGCCGTGGTATCATGATATTAGAGAATACTTGAAAGCCGGCAAATACCCGGAGCAAGCCACTGGAGACCAGAAGAGAGCTATCAGGCGTCTAGCCAATGGATTTTTCTTTAGTGGAGGAGTGGTATACAAAAGAACACCGGATCTGGGTTTATTGAGGTGTGTGGATGCACAACAAGCAGATGAAATCATGATTGAAGTACATGCTGGAGTATGCGGACCCCACATGAGCGGATATGTTTTAGCAAAGAAGATCTTGAGAGTTGGGTACTACTGGCTCACGATGGAGCGTGATTGTATCAGGGTATGTAAAGAAATGCCATCAATGCCAGGTACATGGGGATCTGATCCACTCTCCGCCTTATGAGTTGCACACAATGTCAGCACCCTGGCCCTTTGTTGCTTGGGGCATGGATGTCATCGGCCCAATAGATCCGGCCGCTTCTAATGGGCACGGGTTTGTCCTGGTTGCAATTGATTATTTTACCAAGTGGGTCGAAGCTAAGACATTCAAGGCGGTGACGAAGAAAGCGGTGGTGGATTTTGTGCACGAGAATATCATATGCCGATTTGGAATCCCCAAGGTGATTATCACAGACAATGGGGCCAATTTAAACGGTCATCTCATGGCGGAAGTTTGTGAAAGGTTTAAGATCACGCACCGCAATTCCACACCTTACAGGCCAAAGGCGAATGGAGCAGTAGAAGCGGCGAACAAGAATATCAAGAAGATTCTCCGATAAATGGTGGAGGGATCCAGGCAATAGCATGAAAAGTTACCCTTTGCTCTCATGGGTTACCGCACGACGGTACGTACTTCTATCGGAACCACACCTTATACACTGGTGTACGGAACGGAGGCTGTTATACCCGCAGAAATAGAAATACCGTCATTGCGAATTATAGCCGAATCTGAGATAGATGACGATGAATGGGTAAAAGCCCGGTTAGAACAGTTGAATTTGATTGATGAGAAGAGATTGGCCGTAGTCTGCCATGGGCAGTTGTATCAGCGAAGAATGGCCAGAGCATATAATAAGAAGGTACGACCTCGAAAGTTTGAAGTCGGACAACTGGTGTTGAGGCGTATCTTACCACATTGGGCAGAGGCAAAAGGCAAGTTTGCGCCAAATTGGCAGGGACCGTTCGTGGTATCACGGGTGTTGTCCAATGGAGCATTATATTTAACGGATGTTGAAGGAAAGTGCGTAGAGACTGCTATCAATTCAGGATGCGGTCAAAAGATACTATGTATGATTCCTTTTCAATTATGTGTTTTGTATTTTGTTGTGATTTTGGAATTGAAATGACGAAGGCATTTTATTCTCTATCCAACACTTTATCCATTGTTAACCCCTTTGAGCCTTAATGAATGAATTCTTTCATATCCTTCTCTCGGAATCGCTCTAGTGCAATAAGATCGGAATCGCTTTAGCGCAATAAGATCGAAATTGCCAAAATGAAAAAATGATGAAAAATGAAAAAAATTGAATAAATGAATGAAAAAGAGAAAAAGACAAAGAAATCGGGAAAAAGTCAAAAAGAAATCCATCTAACTTATGAAGTTGGATGAACTACGTCCGACTTGATCCCGAAAGGGTACGTAGGCAGCCTCTCTGAGGTTCAGTCACAATAAAGAAAAAATCCAAAAATTCCCCACATATTGAAACTGGGGCAGAAGTTATGTTTTAATAATTCCGAGAGTTGTAAATATTTTTAACCCTCGTTGAAATTTTGAGCCTTTATATCTTTCTTTCTTAACCCGTCCAAAAGCCACGTTACAGTCCAAAGAAAGACCTTCTGATCGATTTTGAAATGATAACGAATACAACGAAGGAGGAGCGAAGCATCGGATAATACCCGTGGTACAGAAAACAAAATACAAAAGGAAAAAATGAAAAAAGAAAATATAAAAATGAGAGAGTCTCATCGGTGAAAACCTTAGCCGGCACTGTGAGGCGATTGTGAGGTTGAGAGAAATAAAATGAGAGAGTCTCATCAGTGAAAACCTTAATCGGCACTGTGCGATGATTGTGAGGTTGAGAGAATAAATGAGAGAGTCTTATTGGTGAAAACCTTTCGAGGCACCGTAAGGCGACTATCAAAAGAGAAAAAGGCAACAAAAAAGAGTATCGGTTTGGGTCAAAGGCAATTCGGAATCAGAATAATGATTGGAACGAACTGGGTCAGAGTTTAAATACATGGCATGGTCAGCGGAATCAGCCAGCAAATACCCAGATAAGTTCTGTCATCTCTCCGAAACATCCTTACATTTCTGCATTTCATTGTTTACCCTCTTGAGAGCTAACTACCAGCTCCTGATAACGGAAGTTGAAACAACACTGGATCAGAAAGGATAGAAGATTGGGGAAAGGAACAAAGAAGCTTGGCAAACATGGCCAAAGAAAAAAGAAAACAAAACAAAAATGGAGAAATGAGAAAAATACAAAAAGAGTCTGCAAGGGACAAGAAGTTGAAAGCATTGCAACATGAGAAAGCAAAAAACAAAGGAAGCAATAAGAAGTGGGGACGGCAGATGCCAGTTGCCAGCAGTTTATATCTAATAAATTTTGTTTCATGCAGGAACGAATTGTCACTAATCACTTTAAAGTGAATGTGACCAATATGAAAATTTTGAAATACCAAAAAGAGAAAGTCCGCCGAATAAGTGGAGAAATTCACAGGCAAGAGATAAAAGAAAATACCAAAAAGAGGAAGGTAACATCTTTTAAAATCCACTCCCCAGTCCTCAGGCTACGGGAATATTTTCTGCATTTGCATTGCATGTTTAAATTCTGTTAGGTGCCCACCTTCAAATACGGGAATATTTTCTGTATCACATTGCACGTTTAATTTCTGTTAGGTGCCCACCTTCTAATACGGGAATATTTTTCTGCGTTTGCATTGCACGTTTAAATTACGTTAGGTGCCCACCTTCTAATACGGGAATATTTTCTGCATTTGCATTGCACGTTTAAATTTTGTTAGGTGCCCACCTTCTAATACGGGAATATTTTCTGCATTCGCATTGCACGTTTAAATTCTGTTAGGTGCCCACCTTCAAATACGGGAATATTTTCTGCATCGCATTGCACGTTTAATTTCTGTTAGGTGCCCACCTTCTAATACGGGAATACTTTTCCGCATTCGCATTGCACGTTTAATTTCTGTTAGGTGCCCACCTTCTAATACGGGAATACTTTTCGCATTCGCATTGCACGTTTAAATTCTGTTAGGTGCCCACCTTCTAATACGGGAATATTTTTCGCATCGCATTGCACGTTTAAATTCTGTTAGGTGCCCACCTTCTAATACGGGAATACTTTTCTGCATCGCATTGCACGTTTAAATTCCGTTAGGTGCCCACCTTCAAATACGGGAATATTTTCTGCATCGCATTGCACGTTTAAATTTCGTTAGGTGCCCACCTTCTAATACGGGAATATTTTTCCGCATCGCATTGCACGTTTAAATTCCGTTAGGTGCCCACCTTCTAATACGGGAATATTTTTCCGCATTCGCATTGCACGTTTAAATTCCGTTAGGTGCCCACCTTCTAATACGGGAATACTTTTCTGCACATTCGCATTGCACGTTTAAATTCGTTAGGCGCCCACCTTCAAATACGGGAATATTTTTCTGCATTCGCATTGCACGTTTAATTTCGTTAGGTGCCCACCTTCTAATACGGGAATATTTTCCGCATCGCATTGCACGTTTAAATTCCGTTAGGTGCCCACCTTCTAATACGGGAATATTTTCTGCGCATCGCATTGCACGTTTAAATTCCGTTAGGTGCCCACCTTCAAATACGGGAATATTTTTCGCATCGCATTGCACGTTTAAATTCCGTTAGGTGCCCACCTTCTAATACGGGAATACTTTTCTGCATTCGTATTGCACGTTTAATTTCTGTTAGGTGCCCACCTTCTAATACGGGAATACTTTTCTGCATTCGCATTGCACGTTTAAATTCTGGTAGGTGCCCACCTTCTAATACGGGAATACTTTTCTGCATTCGCATTGCACGTTTAATTTCTGTTAGGTGCCCACCTTCAAATACGGGAATATTTTCTGCATCGCATTGCACGTTTAAATTCTGTTAGGTGCCCACCTTCTAATACGGGAATATTTTTCTGCATCGCATTGCACGTTTAATTTCTGTTAGGTGCCCACCTTCTAATACGGGAATATTTTTCTGCATTCGCATTGCACGTTTAAATTCCGTTAGGTGCCCACCTTCAAATACGGGAATACTTTTCTGCATCGCGTTGCACGTTTAATTTCTGTTAGGTGCCCACCTTCAAATACGGGAATATTTTTCTGCATTCGCATTGCACGTTTAAATTCTCTTAGGTGCCCACCTTCTAATACGGGAATATTTTTCGCACATCATGGTTTATACAGTTAAAAAGCCCACACTGGGGCAGAAAAAGAAAAAAAAAGAGAGAGGTAGTTTGTTGTTTTGTTTTAAGCAGGTTCAGTTCGAGATCAAGAAAAACAAGAAAATCAACAAAAAAGAGAGTCAACAAGAAAAACAAGAAAATCAACAAAAAGAGAGTCAACAAGAAAAGAAAAATCAACAAAAAGAGAGTCAGCATCAAAGAAAATCAACAAAAAGAAAGAGAGTTTGCATCACCGGAAATGGAAGAAGAGCAAAAGCTAGATTAGGAACAATTGTAATTGTAGGATCATAGCATAGAATAGCTTCTTCATTTTACATTTCTCCCCCCCCCGGTGTAATAAGGAGTAAGTCAGCAGGTCTCAACAGTGTCAATGCAACAGTGAGTCTGGTAGTTTTAAACTGCCAGACCTTCCCGAACTACACCGACCTGATTCCTGTTTAGCCCAGGATATGTAGGCAACCTCTAAAGCAGGGTGCGGTCAAAAGGTTTTCAAAAATGCTTTCACGGAATATGCCGATGTGCAAAAATCTCTCATTATCGCTCACTTGTCTTTGCACTGAAACTCTTCGTGTTCCCGAGCAAAGAGGGGCAGCTGTGAGCACGTGATTTTTGCACCGGGTAAATAATTCCAAAATTAAAATAAAAATGTTTTTGAGTGCAATTACTTGCTTTGTTTGGAATTAGCTATACTTTTGAGTTTGAATAAGTAGAAATTAAAAGAAAAATCAAAAAATATAGGCTAGGAAATTAATAGGCTATGTAATTAGTTAGATTTTAAGAAAAATGGCAAAAATAGTGTTAAGTAGTAGAAATTAGGAAAAATAGTAGAAAATTGCCAAAAAATACTAAATAATTAGAGTAGGTAGGAAATTAGGTTTTATATTTTTCCATAAAAGAAAAAGAAAAAAAAATATATAAAAGAAAAATACATAAAAATAAATTAATATCAGAAAATACAAAAATTGGTAGTATATTAAGTTTGGGCCAATTTGAATTGAATTTGGAGGCCCAAGCACTTAAGCCCAACGGACCCAGTCCAATGGTTTTGAGCAGAGGTGATCTCAGCCGTTCGCTCCCTCAAATCAACGGCTGAGAATAATAGTTGAATTATAAGGTGATTGATTAATGCTGAGATTTAATCTCAGCCGTCCATTTAGGAATGATCCAACGACTAAAGACCTTAGTCTCATAAGCAATCAAACGACGCCGTTTTAGTAACGTGCGTGTGAGCCGTTGATCTCCATCAATTGGACGGCTCAGATCACCTCGTATGCCTGGCCTATAAAAGGGTTGTGTCTGAATGATTTTTGCCACTTTACATAATTCCTAAAACCTAGCCGCCCCAAGCCCCCTCGCCTCTCCTTTCTTCATCTTCATCATCATCAACCCAGAAACCCTAGCCGGCCAATGGCGGCCACCACCCTCCACGGTGGTCGCCGGCTCTCCTTCATCCCTCCTCTCTTCTTCTCTCTTCTTCTTTATTCATAACACACCCAAAACCCAGAAAAACACCCTGTTCTTCATAAATCCCGGTCACCGGAATCTACGCCGGTGACCACCCAAACAATGAGGATCCGCCTCAAACCAATGCCGTTCGAACCCCCGTCCCATGATCTACCCAACCATACCACCCTTCACCTTCGAATCCCCACGGAACGTCTCGAATATTCCAAATAAGGTCGTCGGAACCCTAACTCCGGCGACCCCCAAACTTAAAACACCCAAGACCTTGTCTTTTTACACCAATAAATACCCCCTCAAACTCAGAACCACAAAAGGCTTCGTCTTTAAGCCTGAAAAGAAAAGTCAGAAAAGAAAATCGAGAAAAAAGAGAGATATGAACAAATAAAGAAAAAGAAAACAAGAAAAGAGAATAAAAGGAGTCAGAGAGAGTTCGAGAAAGGGTGAGAAGAGTGAAGGGAATAGGAAGCTTGGGGGACAGACCCCACAAGCTAAGTTTCTTTCCCTTGTCTGCTTGATTTTATTTGTTCTTATTTGTGTGTTTAGCATGTTTTATTAATTAGTCGCATGAATTAGGTTTCTTAGTTTTTGATAAGTTTCTGTTTCTTTCTACCCTTCTTCTTTATCTCATGCTTCACATGCTTAGTAGTTTAGTCAGCTGTTATATCTATCTCATCTGTGTGCTTCTCTGTTTGGATTTTTGTTCTGATATCTTTGTCCTCTGTTAATGTTAGACCTTTCAATCTCGTTGGTCTTCAACATCTCCTTTGCATGCCTAGTTTTGACTTTAGTCTTCTTCGTTAGATTTTAAATAGTTGGAATGATTCTTCTCTCCTGATTAGTTATAAGGATCTTATCTGATTGTTTCTTCTTTTGTTTTTGCCTGCTTCTTTTGAGCCCGTTAATAATGGGATTTTATCTGTTATTTGTCCTGTTTTTATGGTTCTTTGCTATAAGTTCAGAAATTTCATCTTTCCTTTGTCGTTTTAATTGTTGAGTTTTGATTCACTGC
Source organism: Nicotiana noctiflora (assembly GCA_032618575.1). Classification (NCBI taxonomy): domain Eukaryota; kingdom Viridiplantae; phylum Streptophyta; class Magnoliopsida; order Solanales; family Solanaceae; genus Nicotiana; species Nicotiana noctiflora. Next base: position 27,268 of record JASVEL010009611.1, on the reverse strand, counting down.
AAAAGCATGATCTTTGATCTGTATCTGCTATTTAAAATTAAGTTCAAGTTACTGTGGCCACTCTTGTTGCCTTTGGCTTTAATGATCTATGATAGAATTAGGCTTCTTTTTCATCTTGTTCATCTTCATAATTGTTTGTTACCAATCATGTTAAGTTATAAGAGTTACCTTGAATTCCCTTTGCTTCCTCCATCTTGTAAATATTGTAGTCTTTGGATCTGTTTAGCTTTTACAGTCCAAGCTTTCTCCTATTGTCATGAATGCATAGTTTTGATAGTAGCTTAACTTCATTCTCTTCTTATCTTTACATTAAGTTGCTTTTGAAGTATCCTGGTTGATTTTTCTTGTTTCTTTTGTCACTGTTTCTCCATGTTCTTCTTTTCATCATCTTCATCTTATTTGTCATGCACTTGTGCTAGATTTAGGATTCCTCTTCACTGTTTCTTTATGTCTCTTCTCTTCTGTATCTTCATCTTGATCCATCACATGTATACATAAGGCTAGGATTAATACTTGAAAAGATATATTAGCTAACATGCCTATGCTATTGTGTGTACTCTGGGCTTAAATGAATTCTGTTTCATCTACTACTTGCTGTTTCTTAGAGTTTAATATTCTGAGCATGTTTGTGCCCTGAACCTTGGTGATTCCTGAGTTGTTCAAACTTTCATGTGACTTGAACTGGTAGTAATTAGGTCTTAATTAACATGAATTCATACTTTGTCTCATAAAATTAGATAATGTGAATTAATCAACTGAAATTCAACCATATCAATTGCCTTCTCTGAGTTTTGGTTGATTATTACATTTTGTTTGATCTTATGTGTCCTAATATGCAATCCATGTTGAAATTGATTTAGTTTTATTGGGTCTGGTTGAGTGTAAGTGTTTGATTAACACTGTTTGAACCCTAGGTGAATTGGTTATAGCTGTTAGTATTAGGTTCCATGAAAATGGCTAGTTTTTAAATAGGATAAAATACTGAAAATGCATAATTAGGCTATAAGTTAAATAATTGGCTTAAGAATGGTCAACCTTGCAAAGGGTTGACCAATTCTATAAAGCCCTAACACACAGTCCACTTTAAAAGTGGCTGGTTGTGCAAAAAGGGCTATGTCTGCAAATGCAGACTAGCCCAGGCTCTCTTTAGAGCCCTGAGCATGAAATGGCTAAACCTGCAAATGGTTTTGGGCCCAAATGTTCAGTAATTGACCTTAATAGCCAAAGCCAAGTCTCAACTTGAGACTGGCTAAGTTTTAAATAGTTTAAACATAATAATAAAACAGGCTAGTCCTGCAATTAGCTTTAAATGGGAATAAATTAGTCTTAATTGACGGAACTAATTAAAAGTGGCTAAAATTGAAATAGTTTCTTAAAATAGAACTGGCCAGCCCTTAAATACTAATGCCAGGGCTGGCCATTAGTTAAATAGGTTCAAAAGAAGCTGAAATCTGACCTAGGTAGGCTAGTAAATCAGCAGTGCCCTTAAGGGCACAATTGGGAATTAAAAAGGTAAAACAGTAAATAGTTTAGAACCTAAGAGGGTAAGGGAGTCCTTTATGCTCCTGATTTCTGCAATTTTGCAGAGATTTAAGGGTATAATGGTCTCCCTAAAAAGGGAAATCTGTGAAAATCTCAAACCCTTAGGGATACACTAGTAAAAACCCCTAAAAGGAATCTTTAGAACCTTCCAGCACATGCTGGAAGGATTTCTGGTAACTGAAATGGGGGCTTAAGTGTAGAATTGATAATTTTAGGAGGGGAGAAGTGGGATAAAATCCCATAACTTTCTCCCCAAGTTTCAGCCTTGGGTTAGCTATATATACCTCTTAAAAAGGGGCTGAAAGGGGGTTCAAAAAGCTGAGTAATCTGAAAATATATCTAAGCTGTTTTCTTATACAAAACTTTGAGAGATTAGAATTAGCAATACAACAATAGGATTTTTGGGTTTTCTATCGAATTTCTCTGGGTTATCTGCTTGGATTACTGCTCGTTTGCTGTTGCTGTGTTGCTGTGTTGTTCTACGCATTTGGATCTTCACTCTACTGTTGCATTCATTGTTCGAGTCTTGCTGTTACTTATCTGCTTAGTCCCCCTAGAACTCATTGGTTTCTTTGCTGATTCAGGTACATTTTCTGTCCTAGTGAAGTTGTATTGATGCTCTTGATGAAAAATGAAGATTCCAGTTTAATTTATGATATTTTATGATTTAGATTTGTAATTCATTCATTATAGTCTTCTGTAATAGCTGAAGAACAAAACCAAACAGAAACAATGTAATAGTAGTATATTAGAAGTAGTGTAGTAGTAGAATAGTTATAAGTAGTGTAACACTTAGTTAATTAGGTAAGAACCTTAAAACATAAGTTAACATATCATTATGGCTCTAAATCATTGGCCGTTCTTCATAAACGCTTCATGAATCAGAATCACTTAGGTAACAATTCAGTATTTAAACACAGACAAGTCTCGAATTAGAAATAACATAAGAAGGAATCGTTTATAACTGGGATAATAGCATTACAACGAGTTAAGTCTTGGTAAAATCAGTTGTTTAATCATGCTTAAACCTTTGAATCACTTAGTCATAGATACGTGTGTAGTCATTGCTTATATATATAATTAGTTGATTTGCGGATTTAGGCTCAGATCTGTTTAAGTCTGAAAAGGATGATAATTAGATATTGCAGCAGGTTAATTAAGATGAATTGGTGATGAGAAAAGGCCTAACATGTAACGAATACAATGTTGTAGTTAAAAAATGAATTTAATATCTCTTTCAACCTTTCTGAATATAGATGATAGTTTATTGAACCATTTTGATAAGGTCAAGATCTCGTAAATAATTAAGGGATGACTTTAGATTTTTGAACTACTAAGTAATTAGACATCAGTATAGATTCTTAGTTAAGAGCACATAGTGAGGATAATTGGTTGAGTTTTCATGTCCATAGACTATTGACTTAAGATTACTGTTTTTTTGTACTGGTTTCCTTAATGATAAATAAAAGTGATTTGATTTCATTTTCAATTCTGAGCATTATTTCTTTACATGAATTCTATATTATACTTCTGTTATTACAATTTGGTTTGGGCCCTATGTGTAACGTGGGCCTGAATTGTCATACGAAACTGAATGATCCATCAACTGAAGACTCGAAGACATTTTGAGTTTCAAGACCCGGGCTGGCCCATTGCAGATGTATTTAAGTGAAGAAGAAATCTAGGCCCCAATAAACAACTCGAAAGGGCCTGGAATGTTAGTATTAGGAATCGAATAAGGCAAGAACAATACATAGCAAACATAGTTGAATTAAATAGGATTGGACCTTAATCAAATTAAATTGGGACGAGCCTCGCCCGAATAACATCGGGGCCCCCATTTAGTAATAAGATAACACAGTAGAATCGGAGAGGCTAATAGTGAATTCCATAGCCTCTCCCAAAGTTAAAAGCCGATATAGACTATCTTAAGGCACGATTTTAATATACCTTCCTATGAATGAGTGTGCACTTGGTGCGACTCAAATCCAAATCTCGGTAAAGCTGAAATACACCAAAAGTCATAGGCGTACTTGGTTGCGGTATGACTCGAGGCGTGTTTTCGCGATACCGCAAATTCCTAAAAAATGATATTTAACGTAAAAGCACCTTATGTTGTTAAAACTTATAATTGAGTCAAACAAAAGTCAAGAACGACAGTGGAGCGACCGTGCTAAAACCACGGAATCCGGGAGTGCCTAACACCTTCTCCCGGGTTAACAGAGTTCCTTATCCGGACCTCTGCTTCGCAGACATTTTAAGAGTCAAAATTCCTCGGATTCGGGATCAACCGGTGACTTGGGACACCATTGTCATTCCCAAGTGGCGACTCTGATTAATCTCTAATAAAATCCCGAACCGATTGTCCTTTGATTGGAAAAACTCCTTCCCTTACGTTATTTTATCCGTTTCGGGTATTTGAGCGTCGGGGTATACCCTACAAGTGTATTTATACATTTAAGTGTTGTGGGATAGTAAAAAGGGAGGTGTGACATATGCAATTCCAAACTGATGGTGATATGGAGTTGGACTTAATGATCGATGCAGATCCTAAAATGTTTCCTCGGTGTCGGAGACACGAGGTGTCAGATACTGAGAATCATAATTGAAAGGAAATATTTCGAAATAATGATTTGGCTAAGATTTTGGTAGCCAAGCCGAAAGGAGTCCTGAAAGTAGACCTTTGACTTTTGCTGGGGAGTCTGATTTCCTCCCCAACAAACTGCCCCAGTTCGCTGCTTAGATAGAGTTCCACGTTGTGCTAAATTTCCTGTTAAACTCAACAAGCTGGGTAAAATTGTTAGTAAGCGAGATATAAAAATATGATAAGTCATATTTCATAAAAATAATACCTCTAAGATGTTAATTTATCATAAAATAAGCCAAGTATGTTAAAAAAAATATTTGATCATGACTAATAAAATGAGGCTTCGAGCCAATGATTCATGTAAGTGGTGCCTTTCAGCGATGACTTATGTATGATTGATAAAACTGATGCATTTAAGCCAATGATTAATGAAAATGAGGCATTTAAGCCAAATGATGAAGTAGTTGAGGCGTTTAAGCCAAATGACTGATGAGGCTCTCCGAGCCAGATGATTTACGGTAATGAAAATACTTGTGTGGCGCATTTAGAAATAATGGTGCGGTGCAGTTGAAAGCATTTGCATTGTGCATTTGCAAGCAATGATATAATAATTTTTTAAAGCATTTATGCGGTGCATTTGCAGTGCCTTTGAAAGCAAAAGTGATGTGCATTTGAAAGCATATTATGCAATTTGCAAGCAATGGTGCATTCGAAAAATAATGGTGCAATGCATTTGAAAGCATTTGTGCGGGTGCATTTGAAAGCAATAGTGCAGTGCATTTGCAGTGTATTTGAAATCAATGGTGCAGTGCATTTAATGCAGTAGTGCGATGCATTTGAAGGCAATGGTGCAGTGCATTTGAAAGCAATGGTGCGGTGCATTTGGAAGCAATGGCGCGGTGCATTTGAAAGTAATGGTGCGGTGCATCTAAAAAGTCAATGTGAAATATATTTAAAGTTGTGTGCGATGTAGTTTGCATTTATATAAAAAAAAAAATAGCATCTGAGAAGTAATATCAATCGAATATATATATATATATATATTGTAAAGTTCTAAAATTAATTAGAAAATATCTCAAACTTGAATTTTAAAGATAATCAATATCCAAAAGGTGTAAATTTTCTACAAAATACTATAAAGAAAATCAAACCGCTCGACGAAGGGGTCTTGGTATTTATGTCTGTCATTAATTCTTCTTCTTCTTCTATCTTGAAAATCTGCACTCAAAGAAAAATTGTAAGTTTGGGGGGCGGTTGATTCGTGTTGACTTTGATGCTCTGGACTTTGATGATCTTGCGCTTCCCACTTTGTTTGGACTTGTAGCCTCCACCCATCACTGAATCTTGGCGAACGAATAGTTAAGAAATTTTGATGAAAAAAATCCTATTTTAATAAATAAAGTATGCATAATTTTTATAAAATAAAGTTGTTGCCGAATTTTGCGTTGTGACATGCTCGTGAAACAAAGTAAACGTCCTCGTCTGGAATCTGTCATTCGTCCTGCTTGACCATCCTTTGTCGATGACTAATACGTCACCATGACAACGCCTTCAAAAGCTGCCTCAGTTTCCAATCTAGGGGAAATATATAATTTTTATTATGATGAGACCGAACCCATAGGGCTGCCTACGTATTCCCTCTTAAACGGGAATCAGGTCAAACGTAGTTCATTTACATTAAGAAACATTTCATAGAAAAGAAACATGCAGATATGCCTCTAGATATAGTATCTCTTGACTGCGTCTGCATTTATAGGCTTGGGCCACACTTCTCCATCCATTTCTGCTAGAATCAGTGCTTCTCCAGTCAATACTCGATGCACCATGTAGGGACCTTGCCAATTTGGTGCAAACTTTCCTTTAGCTTCATTTTGGTGTGGGAATATGCGCTTCAAAACCAATTGCCCCGGTTTGAACAGACGCGGTTTCACTTTCTTGTTGAAAGCTCTAGCCATCCTATTTTGATAGAGTTGACCATGACAAACTGCATTCATTCTCTTCTCATCAATAAGCATTAGTTGTTCGTATCGATTCTTCACCCATTCTGCATTGCTCAGCTCGGCTTCCTGGATGACCCTCAAAGATGGTATTTCAACTTCCGCTGGCAATACGGCTTCAGTTCCATAGACCAAAAGATAAGGCGTTGCCCCAGTTGATGTCCTGACCGTAGTGCGATATCCGAGGAGAGCAAATGGTAGGTTCTCATGCCAATGCCTGTAGTTATCAATCATCTTCCGCAATATCTTCTTAATATTCTTGTTGGCCGCTTCAACGGCTCCGTTCATCTGAGGCCGGTAGGGAGTGGAATTTCGGTGAGCAATCTTGAACTTATCACATATTTCTTGCATCAAGTCACTATTGAGATTGGCTCCATTATTTGTAATGATTGACTCAGGAATTCCAAATCGGCAAACAATGTTGTTGCGGACGAAATCTGCTACCACCTTCTTTGTAACTGACTTGTAAGAAGAGGCTTCTACCCATTTTGTAAAATAATCAATAGCTACCAAGATAAATCTATGCCCATTTGATGCGGCAGGCTCAATAGGGCCAATGACGTCCATGCCCCAAGCTGCGAACGGCCAAGGGGAACTCGTTACATTGAGTTCATTTGGCGGGACTCGAATCAAATCACCGTGAATCTGACACTGATGACATTTCTGTACAAAACGAATGCAATCTGTTTCCATGGTCATCCAAAAGTAACCTGCTCATAATATTTTCTTTGCCAAAGTAAAACCATTCATGTGAGGCCCACATGTCCCTGCATGTATCTCTTCGATCAGTTTGGTTGCTTCTCTAGCATCTACACACCTCAACAGTCCTAAATCTGGGGTCCTCCTATATAGGATTTCGCCGTTTAGGAAAAAGTGATTTGCCAATCTCCTAAGTGTTCTCTTCTGGGTACTGGTTGCTCCTTCAGGGTAATCCCTTGTCTTGAGATATCTCTTAATGTCAAAATACCATGGTTCTCCGTCTGGCTCTTCATCCACATGGAAACAATAAGCTGGCTGATCTTGCACATTCACCTTTATGGGGTCTATATAGTTTTTATCTGGATGCTGAATCATTGAAGACAAAGTTGCCAAAGCATCTGCGAACTCGTTTTGAACTCTTGGAACATGCTTGAAATCCACCTTGATAAACTTCTTACACAACTCCTTTACACAATGTAAGTACGGTAGGATTTTTGTATTCTTTGTATTCCATTCGCCTTGTACTTGATGAATCAGCAGGTCTGAATCACCTATAACCAACAACTCTTGGATGTTCATATCAACAGCCATTCTAAGCCCAAGTATACAAGCCTCATATTCTGCCATGTTGTTGGTGCATGGAAACCGAAGTTTCGCTGAGATTGGATAATGTTGTCCAGATTCTGAAACTAAAACTACTCCAACTCCGACTCCTTTGAAGTTTGCTGCTCTGTCAAAGAACATTCTCCAACCAGAATATGCTTCTGAAATGTCTTCTCCCGCAAATAATACTTCTTCATCTGGGAAGTACGTCCTAAGTGGCTTGTATTCTTCATCCACAGGATTTTCTGCAAGATGGTCAGCTAAAGCTTGTCCTTTGATGGCTTTTTGAGTAACATACACGATGTCAAATTCGCTTAGCAAAATCTGCCACTTCGCCAGCTTTCCTGTAGGCATAGGTTTCTGAAAGATGTACTTGAGTGGGTCCATCCTAGAAATGAGAAAAGTGGTGTATGCTGACAAGTAATGCCTTAACTTTTGTGCCACCCAAGTTAAGGCACAACAAGTGCGTTCCAACAAAGTATACCGTGCTTCATACGGTGTGAACTTCTTGCTCAAGTAGTATATGGCTTGCTCCTTCCTCCCAGTCTTATCGTGTTGCCCCAAAACACATCCAAATGCGTTATCTAATACGGACATGTATAACAACAATGGCCTTCCAGGTTCTGGAGGTACCAGCACAGGTGGGTTAGATAAATATTCCTTGATTCTATCAAAAGATCGTTGACATTCTTCTGTCCATTTGGTAGTGGCATCTTTCCTCAGCATCTTGAATATTGGCTCACAAATCACCGTTGATTGGGCTATGAAACGACTGATGTAGTTAAGGCGACCAAGGAAACTCATCACGTCCTTCCGATTCTTTGGGGGTGGCAGGTCTTGGATAGCCTTTATCTTTGAAGGATCCAACTCTATGCCCCTTCTACTAACAATGAAACCTAATAATTTTCCAGCTGGAACTCCAAATGCACACTTTGCGAGATTCAGTTTTAGATTGTACCGCCGCAACCTATCAAAGAACTTCTTTAGGTCTACCAAGTGATCTGAACTCTTCCGCGATTTGATGATGACATCGTCCACATAGACTTCAATCTCTTTATGGATCATGTCATGAAAAATAGTTGGCATAGCTCTCATGTATGTAGCACCTGCATTCTTGAGTCCAAAAGGCATCACTCGATAACAATATACCCCCCAAGGTGTGATAAATGCTGTCTTCTCAGCATCATCTTCATCCATCAAAATCTGGTGGTAACCAGCAAAACAATCAACGAATGACTGCAACTCGTGCTTTGCACAATTGTCAATGAGTATGTGGATATTTGGGAGTGGGAAATCATCCTTTGGACTAGCCTTGTTAAGATCCCGATAATCCACACATATTCTGATCTTCCCATCCTTTTTTGGGACTGGTACTATATTGGCCAACCAGGTGGGGTACTTCGTGACTCGGATGACATTTGCCTTAAATTGCTTGGAGACTTCTTCTTTGATCTTCAAACTTAAGTCTGTTTTGAATTTTCTTGTCTTTTGCTTTACCGGAGGACAAGATGGATCCGTTGGCAACTTATGGGAAACAATATTAGTGCTCAAACCAGGCATGTCATCATATGACCAAGCGAACACATCAACATATTCTCTTAGAAGACCTACATATTCTTCCTTTTCTGATGGTGTCAAATGGACACTGATTCTTGTTTCTTTTATAGACTCCGAATTTCCCAAATTTATAAGCTCTGTTTCATCCAAATTTGGTTTTGACTTGTTCTCAAACTGCTCAAGTTCTTTAGTTAATTCTGCAGGCGACATATCTTCTTCATATTCTTCAAGATCTTGCTTGTTATTTTGTTCACTTGTTTCATAACATGTCACATTTACGGTGTCAGCATCTTTATTAATTTGTTTGCTGAAAAATAAAATAAGAGAAAGAAAATTAATAAAGGCAAAAAAATTTAGATGTAAAACAAAAGGCATATTCAGATTTTGCATTTAAGCTTCCAAAAGTCGAGGCAAACAACATAAAATCATAGACACGATTCAGGCCTCAATTTTGAATCGTGTTGTTTTAAAAAGGTACTAATATAATTCATCTACCAAGATTCTCGGCGAACCGGGGATGGGGTACAAGTCCAATTTGTCAAAACATCTCCAGGTGCGGCATCCCAAATAGTTGGCGCCTCAGTGCAATCCTTCAAAATCACGTTGCAGTCGGCAATGAACAGGTTCCTGATTCCTTCAACGAGGTCGTCTTCATCATCTTCTCCTAACTCATGAATAGTAACTGTCTTGGGGAATGACTGGATTAGCTGCGGGATAGGCTGTGGCGGGACAATGTTACTTTTCTTGAGACGAGCCTCCGAGAATTCTTTCGGCGTGGGTTCGTACCCTAGGCCAAAGGTGTTGTTCTGCCCTGGTAACTGAATTGGTTCCACTATTCCATGCAACCTTGCTCCAAGTCCTTGACCAGGCTCAAAACCGTTCTTCAACATTTCTGATGCCACCATCACGAGCACACTTGGCAACTTTACCTCTTTGCCTCGAGCAGCAGTTACAATTTCTTCAATATGGAAAGTGGCTCCATCCAGCCTTTCTACACTTTCAATGACAGGGATCGCATTCCCCGGTAAATGGGATTGCTTGCTTCTCCATGAATCACAACTTCCTGGTGATTCCACACAAACTTCACGTTCTGGTGCAAAGTGGAAGGGACTGCACCAGCCATGTGAATCCACGGCCTTCCCAATAGTAGATTATAAGTAGCAGATATGTCTAACACTTGAAATTCAATAATAAACTCCATAGGCCCAATTTGCAATGCTAAGTTAATTTCACCAATGGCGCTCCTTTGCGCTCCATCGAAAGCTCTAACATTCACATGACTTTTACGAACTTTCCCAATGTCAACTCCCAAGGCTTTGAGGGTAGTGAAAGGACATATATTGAGAGCAGAACCATTATCAATCAAAACCTTTGAAACAAACCTGTCCCGGCATTTGACAGTGAGATGCAATGCTTTGTTGTGACTCAGACCTTCAGGCGACAATTCATCCTCGTGAAAAGAAATCTTGTGTGATTCTAGAATTTGGGCCACCATAGTTTCCAAATGTTCACTGGTTGTCTCGGCTGGTACATATGCTTCATTGAGTACTTTTACCAAAGCATTCCTGTGGCTATCAGAACTCATCAATAATGACATGAGGGAAATTTGAGCCGGCGTCTTCTTCAGTTGGTCTATAACAGAGTATCCGCTACACTGCATTTTTCTCCAAAACTCTTCTACTTCAGCTTCTGTCACGGACTTCTTCTGGTTGTTGTCCTTACTTGAAGTTCCTCGTGATGCTTCTTCAGGAACATAACACCTACCGGATCTTGTCATACCTGCAGCAGCAGCAACTTCTACAACTAATTTTGCCTTTCCTTTGTTCCTTATATCAGACTGGTAGTCCCAAGGAACTGCTTTGGTTTCAAATGAGGGTGTCTGAGCGACTAGAGCCATGACCCTGGGTTTCGGAGGGAGTGTTTCCACCTCAATTGGTGCTCGCACTTGCACTGTTATGACAGGAGCAATGAAGGCAGATGACACAGCCTTTTTCTCATCTTCAATTGGTACAATTGTTCCTTCTAAATTCCAATCCTCATCAGTAGATATCATGTTAATACCGGCATCATCGTGATTTGGAAGAGGGTTGTTGTTCACATTCGGCGGAGCTCCCTTAAGCTGAATGGTTCCTGCTTTGATCAACTCTTCTATCTTATCTTTGAGAGTAAGGCAATTTTCTGTATCATGTCCAGTCACACCAGAGTGATATGCACAACGCTTGGTCCCATCATACCATCCTGGGAGGGGGTCGGGAACTCTTCCTGGGACAGGTTGGAGTACTCCTGCAGCTTTCAACCTTTCATACAACTGGGCTAAAGGTTCAGCTAGGGGTGTATAGGTTTTGGCCGGTTTTCTTTCAAAGCTCGGGCGAGGTCTAGGTGCATTTGGGCAGTTTTGTGATTGGTAGCGGGGTTGAGGTGGATATGTGGGTTGGTAATACGGTGGATTCTGGTATGCGGGTGCTCGAGGTGGATAATAGGTTGGTTGGGCATTATAAACAGGATAGGGAATGGGCGAAGGCTGGTAGTAAGATTGAGGAGTTTGGGTGTATGGGCTATAATATGAAGGTTGGGGTAACGGGTTTTGGTAGGTTAATATTTGGTTAGGCCTGCGGTCTTGGACAGTCATAACAGCGGATACTTCTTTTTCCTTCTTCTTACTTGCTCCTCCAATATTTCCTGACTGGATCGCCTTACTTGTTGCTTGTAGTGCTGCCAAATTTGTAATCTTTCCTGATTTGAGACCTTCCTCTATAACATCTCCCATCCTAACAACTTCCGAGAATTTCTGCCCCATCATACTTATCAATCTCTCATAATATGTTGCATCCGTTTGAGATCGAATAAAAGTAGTTGTCATCTCATGCTCTCCTGTGTCACGACCCGGATTTTCCCCCAACATCGGGATCGTGATGGCGCCTACTCGTGGTAGCTAGGCAAGCCACTGTATTCATACTATCCTGTTTTTAACACAATTTTGATTGAATAAATGCGGAATACTTTATCGAAATGGAAATAACAATTCACAAGGTAAAACCATACCGAAAATCCTCTACCCAAGATGTGGAGTCACCAACTCACAAACTACTATGGAATACTACACATAAAAGTCCGAAGAAATATAACACAATTCTGTTTGTCTCGGAACAAAGAGACTCCAGCTAATAATATAGATAAAGAGAGAGACGCCGGGCTTGCGGACGCCTGCAAGCTACCTCGGTCTCAAATATGATCAACTCCCACGCAATCTACTTACTGCTGCCGCTGCTGCTGTCCGTAACCTGTATCTGCGCAAAAAGAGCGCAGAGTGTAGTATCAGCACAACCGACCCCATGTGCTGGTAAGTGCTTGGCCTATCCCGGCGAAGTAGTGACAAGCCTAGGACCAGACACCCACATAAACCTGTGCAGTTGCAATATATATATATATATATATAACACATTTATAAGGAAATACTCTACTCTGAAATAATATTCAATAACTCACGATACCTAAAATAATCTAATCAACATAATAAATCTGACTTTCATGTCTCAATTCCTCTCTCATTTCATATCTCGTGGTAGGCGTACCACCCGCTCCCATCATATCTTGTGGTAGGCGTACCACCCGCTCCCAAATATATCAATAATCATATCTTGTGGTAGGCGTACCACCCGCTCCCAAATATATCAATAATCATATCTTGTGGTAGGCGTACCACCCGCTCCCAAATATTTCAATAATCATATCTTGTGGTAGGCGTACCACCCGCTCCCAAATATATCAATAATCATATTACCACAAATAACAAGAATTAACCAAGTAATAACACAATAAGGAATATCTCAAAGAACTCAACAATTAACAACAATTAATAAGTTCACAAGGAAAACAAGGTATAATGGAAACACAAGTAATATCAAGTCAAGGAATGGCAAATAGTTGCACGTCATCACCCAAATAAAATATAATGGAAAAACAAGTAATATCAAGTCAAGGAATAGCAAATAGTTGCACGGCATCACCCTTCGTGCTTTTACTCTCATCCTCACCAAATAAGCAAATAAAGTACACGGCATCACCCTTCGTGCTTTTACTCTCATCCTCACATCCATAGTACGGCATGATCCTTCGTACATAATCAATAAATAAACATGGCACGGCATTAACCTTCGTGCATAAATATTTAAACATGGCACGGCATCACCCTTCGTGCATTATCACTCTTCCTCACCCAAATAACAATCACAGTTAAGGGCAAAGAAAGAAACAGTAATTCATAAACCGTCCCATCAAGGGAAATCAATAATTATCTTCACAACAAGTCCCAACAAGGGAGAACAATAACAATTCACCTGTAATATATCTCAAAATATCATTTTCCAACGACTCACGGTCATACTAGACGCCGGTGTATGGATGCTCGTCACCACAGCCCATACACCGCACTCGATCACATAACACATAGCACATAATCCTATTCCCTCAAGCTAGGATAGAACAAACACTTACCTCGAATACTTATGAACAATCCAATCCGTGGAAATGTCTTTTCTTTCAATTTGGCTCCAATCCAACCGTATCTATACACAATTGATTTAATATCATCAATTCTACTCCACAAACTAATTCTTAATACCAAATAATACTTTTACAACATTCTGCCATGAATAGTAAATTTCAACCCCGGGCCCACATGGTCGGAATTCGGGGTTAGGACCAAAATCCGGTTACCCATCCCCCCACGAGTTCATGTATATAATTTGTTTCAAAATCGGACCTCAATTCGAGGTCCAATTCCCAATTTATGAAAAACCCTATTTTCTAACAAAAACAAGAATTTTACCATGAAAACATTTGATTTCTAATGATAAACATGTTTAATGATGTTAGGAATTGAAAGAATTAAGTAAAAAGTGACTTACAATCGATTTGATGAAGAAGAAATCCTTGAAGAATCGCAAATGGGTGTTTTGGTTTTGTAAAAATGTGAAGAAATGACCGAAATCCGTGTTTTTCAGGTCTCTGTGTTCGCATTTGCGAACATGGGTTCGCAATTGCGAACCCCGACCAATTTCTGGAGTTTGAAAAAATAGGCTAAGGGTGGGAAGTTCGCATTTGCGAACATTTCTTCGCATTTGCGAAGCCAAGGCAAAATTGAGAAGTTCGCATTTGCGAACTATTGTTCGCAATTGCGAACACAGGCTAAATATGGGGAGGTTCGCATTTGCGAACTATTGTTCGCATTTGCGAACCCAGGCAGAATAGTGGCCAGTTCGCATTTGCGAACTATAGCTCGCATTTGCGAACACGAGCACAGTAGGGTCAAGTTCGCATTTGCGAACTATTGTTCGCATTTGCGAACTCAGGCACAATAGGGGGAGTTCGCATTTGCGAACTATTGTTCGCATTTGCGAACTCTGCAGAATAGTGGGGAGTTCGCATTTGCGAACTATTGTTCGCATTTGCGAACTCTGCAGACCAGTTGCAGACAGCAACTTCTAACATGAAAAATTGATCTCGTGGCCTATCCAAAGTTCACCCGAGCCCTCGGGGCTCCAAACCAAATATGCACATAACCTCAAAAACACTTTATGAACTTGTTCGTGCGATCACATCGCCAATATCACTTCATTTTAATCAAATCGAGCCTCAAACTCATGATTTTCATACTTTTGATTTTTCAAAACTTCTTAACTTGGAACTCAAGGTCCAAAACATCTCAAACGACATCCAAATGTCACCAAACTTTACGGAAATCACATATATAATATTTAAGACTTGTACCGGGCGTCGGAACCAAAATACGAGCCCGATACCAAGGTCTATTAATTTATTTCCTTTAATAATTGCATCAAAAACAATTTCACATAAAAATTCATAACTTGGGCTCTAGGCCTCGAATTCGACTCCGGACACATGTCCAAGTCCCATATTTTCCTACGGACCTCTCGGGACCATTCAATCTCGGGTCCGGATCCGTTTACCAAAAATGTTGACCGAAGTCAACCATATCAATATTAATATCATTTTTATCCAAATTTCTCATAGAATTCATATTTTCTATCACAAAATCTTTCCGGCTACATGCTCGGATCGTGCACGTAAATCGAGGCAACATAGAATGAGGTTTTCAAGACCTCAGAAGCTCTTAATTTATTAATAAAATAAGTGATGACCCTTTGGGTCGTCACAATCTCCACCTCTAAAACAACCGTTCGTCCTCGAACGGACAAAAGAAAGAAGTACCTGAGTCAGGAAACAAGTGTGGGTAACGGCTCCGCATATCAGACTCGGACTCCCAGGTCGATGCCTCAGGAGGCTGACCTCTCCACTGAACACGCACGGAAGGATAACTCTTCGACCTCGGCTGTCGAACCTCGCCTGTCTAGAATGGCTACCGACTCCTCTTCGTAAGATATATCATTGTCCAATTGGACAGTATCGAAGTCTAACACATGTGTGGGATCGCCGTGGTATCTCCGAAGCATAGATACGTGAAAAACTCGATGCACGACTGATAAGCTAGGCGGCAAAGCTAATCTATAAGCCAAAGGCAGGAATTGATCCCATCAGCATCTAAGGTGACCTGATTAGCACCTCCTCGTTGAACCGTGTCTCTAACGGTCACATAAATAGGAATCATTATATTGTTGATCGCAGATACGCTCCAATAATGAAGAGCGAGCGATCGCACAAGCTAGTGCTCGACTAGGCTCAGGAAATATCCAACCTCACAAATCGATTGGCCAAGGACTGAACATCCAAAGCAATTGGCCTCTGATTGACTGGAATATAAACAAGATTGCCCATACTGGCTGACTTCTTACTCAAAGCGTCAGCCACCACGTTTGCTTTTTCCCCGATGATATAAAAAGGTGACATCATAATCTTTCCGCAATACCAGCCACCTTCTCTGCCTCAAATTCAACTCTTTTTGTTTAAACAAATACTGAAGGCTCTTATGATCGGTGTATACTTCACATACTATACACCATACAAATAATGCCTCCAGATCTTCAATGCGTGAATAATCGCCGCAAATTCTACATCATGCTCTGGGTAATTCTTTTCATGCATCTTCAACCGCCTCGAAGCATAGGCAATAACCTTGCCATCCTGCATTAACACTGCACCAAGCCCAATACGAGAAGCATCACAATAAACAGTATAAGGTCCCGTACCTGTGGGTAAAATCAATACCGGTGATGTGGTCAAGGCTGTCTTGAGCTTTTGAAAGCCCGCCTCACATTCATCTGACCATTCAAATTGAACACCTTTCTGTGTCAATCTGGTCAGTGGGGTTGCAATAGGTGAAAACCCCTCCACGAAACGCCTGTAATAACCCGCTAATCCCAAGAAACTCCAAATCTCTGTGGCTGATGTTAGTCTAGGTCAGTCCTTGACTGCCTCAATCTTCTTCGGATCAACCTGAATACCTGCTGCCGTCACAATATGACCCAGGAATGCAACCGAACTTAGCCAAAATTCACACTTCGAAAATTTGGCATATAGTTGCCTATCTTTCAGAGTCTGCAAAGTCACTCTGAGATGTTGCGCATGCTCCTCATAACGGCAGGAGTATGTCAATATGGAAACAATGAAGACTACAACGAACAAGTCTAAATAAGGCACGAACACACTCATGCGTATGCACATATCCATGACTCTGAAGTCTGGCCATAAGAGTTGTTCTTAAATTACAACATCGTCAATTAACCCTGTTATCAAATACCTTATTCTACAAATCCCACTTTACTCAGAATGAGGTATGGTGACCTCGTGATTATTTTCCCGAATTAATGCGTCATATTTATCCTTACCTGGTGCCCGTCTCAAGGGCTAAGCTCAACGGTTTCAAAATAGAAATGGCTAAATATGAACAGAAACTATACAAGAATTGTCAAATAGTCCTAACGGGCATGACTCTTATTTACGGATGCAATACGAAAATATTAATTTCATAAAAGAAGAATTTTAAACACATAAACTCTTACTACCAGGACCCAGTCCTCATATGATATCCACCGCAGCTTGAAGCTCGGTTTAGAAATATTTTACATTATGCCAAAAATTGGAGGATCTCATCCTCAACTCTGAATCACAGTGCTTGCACATCATATCATCTGAAATTTTTCATTTCCTTTCTTTCTTCCTTTCAATAATTGTCCGTCAAAGGTAATCACGACATAAAATAAGCCCTCATACTGATAGGGAGCACAATTAACGATTAAAATTAGTTATCCCGAAAATTATATCAAAACCCACTGTAATAAGTAATATAAAGTCACTCTTAGCCTCATGGATATTTTAATGACTAACACCTAATAATAGGGATGTCTATCCTCATGTAATATCTCAACGTGAGTATTTCCCTAAGTAGATTTGATGATTACGATGCTCGCTCATGAATGGAGCATGTTAAAAGGACTCGCCTAAATTTTCTCTCAAAAACCAAATCAAATTAAGGGAAAATTATTCTGTCTATAACAATCTGAATTATACGTGTGATGACCACATTTGGTGTAGTGACCTCCCTCATATCATAAAAATTATATCAATGGTCGGGTCTCCACCTCTAGGATTTTCACCTCCACCTCTAACATCATAACCTCTACATCTGGCTGGCCAGGTAGGATAAATATTAACTGCAATGGAGCGTGTAGCCTGAGTGCTTTCCTAAAATCATATTTCTCCAAAAATTCCACATTCACAGCAATTCCTTTAAGGCTCGGTTAACTTGTTGTTCATGACAATATATATTCGAACACAGTCATTGTGACTTGGTACAACCGTTCAGGATCACATATACTACATATTGTAGAGAATCTCGGGGGTGACGTCTTCGGAACATTTTCTTAAAACAGAGATTAGTAGATAGCGTTGCGTTGGCCGGTTTTCCTTCTTCGTAGGCTTGTCACAAACATCGACGGCAAATTTCTTCTTTTCCTATGTTGGCTTAACACTGCTGAGCTACCCCATTTACTCATATACTCTTCGTCATTCTCTGGGGGCGATTCTTACCCCATGAAAAGAACCAACCTTAAATATGTATAAATTATTTGGAGGACATTTCCATACCATATATATATACATTCCAATAACTCATCATATTTGTCCTTCACAACTCCAACACATCGACCGGACGTCAAGGTCCGTTGAAACCCAACACGATTTATTAGGTGATCTCCCGATATAATTGCGTCTTCCGTTGGGACCATAACTTGTGTGGTAAATACATTATCTTCCCACTACTTCTGTGTGCCTTCCGTAGCACAGTAAAATGAACTCCTCGCATTCGACTATTCCCACGTTCTGTAATTCCTCATAAGAACTGTCAAGCACAATCTCGTGGGTTCTCAAAAGATGCACCGCTGAAGGTGGCGGCGAAGACTTTGGTGAAACTTGTCCTCTGTAAAACTTTTGAAGGCATAGTTGATCTATCACCAGCCTGTGCCATTGTTCGGCTGGATAAGCGGTACGTGACTACGCCATTCGTGGGAAGACAAGAGTGGAAATTTAACTTAACACTTTGAAGAACAAATTCGCACGATAAGAAAGAACAAATGAGAGACTCTTTCCTAACCCAATAGACTCTGGAGGACAAGTACAGGACGTCTCCGTACCTACCTCTCAAACTCTACTAAGCTTGTTCGTGAGTGGTGAGACCTATGTAACCTAGGGCTTTGATACCAACTTGTCACGACCCGGATTTTCCCCCAACATCGGGATCGTGATGGCGCCTACTCGTGGTAGCTAGGCAAGCCACTGTATTCATACTATCCTGTTTTTAACACAATTTTGATTGAATAAATGCGGAATACTTTATCGAAATGGAAATAACAATTCACAAGGTAAAACCATACCGAAAATCCTCTACCCAAGATGTGGAGTCACCAACTCACAAACTACTATGGAATACTACACATAAAAGTCCGAAGAAAATATAACATAATTCTGTTCGTCTCGGAATAATGAGACTACAGCTATAAACATAAATAAAGAAAGAGACGCCGGGCCTGCGGACGTCTGCAAGCTACCTCGTAGTCTCAGTAGTCGGAATATCCACAATTGCTACTGCCGCTGCTGCTGTCCGTAACCTGTATCTGCGCAAAAGAGCGCAGAGTGTAGTATCGGCACAACCGACCACGTGTGCTGGTAAGTGCCTGGCCTCTCCCAGCGAAATAGTGACGAGACTAAGGCCAGTCACCCACATAAACCTGTACAGTTGTAATATATATATATATATATAACACATTTATAAGGAAATACTCTACTCTGAAATAATATTCAATAACTCACGATACCTAAAATAATCTAATCAACATAATAAATCTGACTTTCATGTCTCAATTCCTCTCTCATTTCATATCTCGTGGTAGGCGTACCACCCGCTCCCATCATATCTTGTGGTAGGCGTACCACCCGCTCCCAAATATATCAATAATCATATCTTGTGGTAGGCGTACCACCCGCTCCCAAATATATCAATAATCATATCTTGTGGTAGGCGTACCACCCGCTCCCAAATATTTCAATAATCATATCTTGTGGTAGGCGTACCACCCGCTCCCAAATATATCAATAATCATATTACCACAAATAACAAGAATTAACCAAGTAATAACACAATAAGGAATATCTCAAAGAACTCAACAATTAACAACAGTTAATAAGTTCACAAGGAAAACAAGGTATAATGGAAACACAAGTAATATCAAGTCAAGGAATGGCAAATAGTTGCACGTCATCACCCAAATAAAATATAATGGAAAAACAAGTAATATCAAGTCAAGGAATAGCAAATAGTTGCACGGCATCACCCTTCGTGCTTTTACTCTCATCCTCACCAAATAAGCAAATAAAGTACACGGCATCACCCTTCGTGCTTTTACTCTCATCCTCACATCCATAGTACGGCATGATCCTTCGTACATAATCAATAAATAAACATGGCACGGCATTAACCTTCGTGCATAAATATTTAAACATGGCACGGCATCACCCTTCGTGCATTATCACTCTTCCTCACCCAAATAACAATCACAGTTAAGGGCAAAGAAAGAAACAGTAATTCATAAACCGTCCCATCAAGGGAAATCAATAATTATCTTCACAACAAGTCCCAACAAGGGAGAACAATAACAATTCACCTGTAATATATCTCAAAATATCATTTTCCAACGACTCACGGTCATACTAGACGCCAGTGTATGGATGCTCGTCACCACAGCCCATACACCGCACTCGATCACATAACACATAGCACATAATCCTATTCCCTCAAGCTAGGATAGAACAAACACTTACCTCGAATACTTATGAACAATCCAATCCGTGGAAATGTCTTTTCTTTCAATTTGGCTCCAATCCAACCGTATCTATACACAATTGATTTAATATCATCAATTCTACTCCACAAACTAATTCT
The DNA here is from genome assembly GCA_032618575.1 of Nicotiana noctiflora. Classification (NCBI taxonomy): domain Eukaryota; kingdom Viridiplantae; phylum Streptophyta; class Magnoliopsida; order Solanales; family Solanaceae; genus Nicotiana; species Nicotiana noctiflora. Next base: position 6,870 of record JASVEL010009611.1, on the reverse strand, counting down.
TAATACCAAATAACACTTTTACAACATTCTGCCATGAATAGTAAATTTCAACCCCGGGCCCACATGGTCGGAACTCGGGGTTAGGACCAAAATCCGGTTACCCATCCCCCACGAGTTCATATATATGATTTGTTTCAAAATCGGACCTCAATTCGAGGTCCAATTCCCCAATTTATGAAAAACCCTATTTTCTAACAAAAACAAGAATTTTACCATGAAAACATTTGATTTCTAATGAAAAACATGTTTAATGATGTTAGGAATTGAAAGAATTAAGTAAAAAGTGACTTACAATCGATTTGATGAAGAAGAAATCCTTGAAGAATCGCAAATGGGTGTTTTGGTTTTGTAAAAATGTGAAGAAATGACTGAAATCCGTGTTTTTCAGGTCTCTGTGTTCGCATTTGCGAACATGGGTTCGCAATTGCGAACCCCGACCAATTTCTGGAGTTTGAAAAAATAAGCTAAGGGTGGGAAGTTCGCATTTGCGAACATTTCTTCGCATTTGCGAAGCCAAGGCAAAACTGGGAAGTTCGCATTTGCGAACTATTGTTCGCAATTGCGAACACAAGCTAAATATGGGGAGGTTCGCATTTGCGAACTATTGTTCGCATTTGCGAACCCAGGCGGAATAGTGGCCAGTTCGCATTTGCGAACTATAGCTCGCATTTGCGAACACAGGCACAGAAGGGTCAAGTTCGCATTTGCGAACTATTGTTCGCATTTGCGAACACGGACACAATAGGGGGGGAGTTCGCATTTGCGAACTATTGTTCGCATTTGCGAACTCTGCAGAATAGTGGGGAGTTCGCATTTGCGAACTATTGTTCACATTTGCGAACTCTGCAGACCAGTTGCAGACAGCAACTTCTAACATGAAAAATTGATCTCGTGGCCTATCCAAAGTTCACCCGAGCCCTCGGGGCTCCAAACCAAATATGCACATAACCTCAAAAACACTTTATGAACTTGTTCGTGCGATCACATCGCCAATATCACTTCATTTTAATCAAATCGAGCCTCAAACTCATGATTTTCATACTTTTGATTTTTCAAAACTTCTTAACTTGGAACTCAAGGTCCAAAACATCTCAAACGACATCCAAATGTCACCAAACTTTACAGAAATCACATATATAATATTTAAGACTTGTACCGGGCGTCGGAACCAAAATACGAGCCCGATACCAAGGTCTATTAATTTATTTCCTTTAATAATTGCATCAAAAACAATTTCACATAAAAATTCATAACTTGGGCTCTAGGCCTCAGGAATTCGACTCCGGACACATGTCCAAGTCCCATATTTTCCTACGGACCTCTCGGGACCATTCAATCTCGGGTCCGGATCCGTTTACCAAAAATGTTGACCGAAGTCAACCATATCAATATTAATATCATTTTTATCCAAATTTCTCATAGAATTCATATTTTCTATCACAAAATCTTTCCGGCTACATGCTCGGATCGTGCACGTAAATCGAGGCAACATAGAATGAGGTTTTCAAGACCTCAGAAGCTCTTAATTTATTAATAAAATAAGTGATGACCCCTTTGGGTCGTCACATCTCCCATCGGGGGTTGGACTCTTGCTGCTTCTGCCCTCCATCTCATGGCATACTCTCTAAAGGATTCTGTTGTTTTCTTCTCCAACGTCATCAAATAGAATCTATCTGGGTTGGTCTCGGTGTTAAATCTGAATCTGTCCATGAATTCTTGTGCCATGACACTCCAACTGCGCCATTTCTGTGGGTCTTGACTTGTGTACCAATCAAGGGCTTCCCCTATAAGACTCCTTATAAACAGCTTCATCCTGATAGCTTCATCCTTTCCCACCCCAACTAACTTATCACAGTACGACCTCAAATGAGCCCGCGGGTTTCCTTTTCCGTCAAACATGTCAAATTTTGGTACTTTATATCCTGCAGGTAAATCAACATCGGGATGAACACATAGATCTTCATACTCCAAACCTTCCATACTCCTAACAGTTTTCAGACTTTTGAATGCTTCCTTTAACTCACGAATCTCCTTTGCCATGTACTCGTCGGCTTTGGCCCTTACATCTTTTTCTGCTTCCTGATATTGATACACTTCAGAGTGAAGTTGGTGAGGCATATGGGTAGTAAAAGGTTATGCTTCCGCTACATATACCGGTGGAACATGCTGCATGTTAGGAATAGCGGCGTGTGCCATCGGTATGTGTTGCGTTACATGGTGATTTTGGGTTAGCGGGGTGCTTTGGGCTGGTGATGGTTAGGAAACATATGATGTGGTAAAATTCGATGGGTTGGCTTGTTGCGGGTTAACATGTGCGTTAGTGGATGTTTGCTTGTTGTTGTGAAGTGGAGGGTTTGGTGGAAGGTGTTCCGGGATAGATGAGTCAAAAGATGGGAAAGGTGGCGGGATATGTGCATTTGTCCTTTCTTCAGGAAGTGGTGTGTTGAGACTAATAGAAAGATTGGTAAGGTTCCGCAGCCGTTCAATTTCACCTTGCAGGTTAGCCACTTGTTGCGATAACTGGGCGATGTGTTCATCACGAAGGGTAACCTCCCTTCCGTCCGAAGTCTCAGGATCGTCTCGTTGAACAGTGACAAGTCCCAACCCTGTCATGTTAGGTGTGTTTGATCCAGTCATGTTGGTAGCTGCTCGTGCCTTCGATCTCGTGAAGTATGGGTGTTCGGCCAGTTCGCAGTCAACACAAATCAACCTTGGGGAGTAATAAAATAGAAAAACCTTTAAAAAGAAAAATAAAGACAATGTTAGTAAGTGGTGATTAAATTTAAAAGCAAATATATCACGTAACAAACAAATCATATAATAACAAATAATTCAAGCAATGTTAACCGTGTCCTAGTATGCAGGGGACCTCTTTGTGCCAGAGGTAGGCCTAGCGAGAATTTGAGAGATAAACACACCATTATATATCATCCCATTGCTCCTTAATTAGACATCCAAAACAAACTTTCATTGATAATTCAAGCTTAGTACATAAATAAAAGGGGAAATTGCCTTAACTTAAAATGATTACAATGGCATAGCCTTAATTAAAATAAAGATTACAACATAGTTCTAATCTAGTTGACTTGAGGATGGTTCTTCATTTCTCCTTAGCCTTTTCGCTGCACCGATTGCCTCATCAATTTTCTGGCGATTCTTCACAAGGTAAACCATGGCTAGCTTTCCTCCTTCGTCCAGTCCTTGGCAATAGCATTCTATGAATTGCTTCTCGAGGTCTCCATCCAAATCTTTGAGTCTTTGCTCCATTTCCACGGCTTGTTGTTTCCACATTTCTATTTGTTGCTTCTGCATCTCTTCTCGTTGTCTCAATATTTCAATCTCTTTGTTTTCCTTCTCATGCTGCTCCTTGTGCTTTGCTTCAGACTCGGACACCCTTCTTTTTAGCCGTCGGTACTTGATTTCAGCTTCGGCTTCCTTATCTTTGATTCGGCCACCCATATTAATCCCTCTTGTGACAGAACCTTCTAGGTTGGCACGTAACCATTCTAAATAAAAAGTGTCATATCCAGCTTGGTACCTATCTGGTGCAATTGTATCCTTGACCATAGCTCTCTTGTTTTTCCACATCCTGAGAATTTCCTTTGCAAAAGGAATTTTATCATTATCATAGTCAATTCGATAATGATCCATGTTATCAACTTGCGGTATGACTTGCGTTCTCCCGGCTTGTCTCATAACTCGTAATGGAGCATATGGTTGAAGTCCTCGAAGCCCGATGAGAACCAAATAAGGTAGCATTTTTCCACGGATTACAAAACTCTCAGATGGATACCAAGAAAACATCCATTGGATTGTGGTATCGTTTAGCTTGCTAAGTAACTTGCCCCATCCTTTAACACTATTTGGATGTTTGAATGCAACCACTGGTATCGTGTATGACGTGATGTGATTAGCACCATTTTGCTTGTAAAGCTCTTGGCTTCCACTGATCTTTTGGAGATGCCCCATAAACCATAACTGCAACAATAAATTACATCCCTCAAAATGTTTATATCCTTTCTTGCAAAGGCCTAAAGCTCGGTATATATCTGCAACAACCATCGGCACTATGGTGTATGGTTTTCCATCAATGCCATTAAATAATGCATCAGTAACCATGACAAGTCGGGTGTGAATCTCCTGTTTTGCTCCTCGGGGAAATACTATGAGCCCGAGGAAGCAAACTGAAAAAGCGAATACTCTCTTTTCACTCCAAGAAGAATGTGAGGAGAACTTTTCTCGATGTCGTAGAAAAGCACCCGAGCATCCAAAAATGTCAAACAGATAATCAAGGGGTATTTTGGATTCTTTCAAATGCTCTAACCCAATTTCTTTCTCAAAACCAAACTTTTCAAGGAACTCTTTTATCGAGGGATTTTTTGGAATAATCATGCCAGCACTTTGCCAAGAATGTTTGCCTTTCCATAACAAACTCACATTCTCTATGAAACCTCCAATTTCTTCTAACAATGGCGTCATCTCATTTTCCCCAAATCTGAATACGACCCTTTCTTCATCCCAAAAGGTGACTGCTGCCTCAATAATTTCCCTACACGCTGTGACTTCCATAAGTAACGGTAAATGACCCAGCTTCTTTCTCACTTCGAATTGTGCGCTTTCTCCTAAGTTTCTCCACCACGCCTTTAGTTTGGGAGGGATGTCCATCACCATGCCGATCTTTGGGTAGACAACTTGACTCATAATTTCCTGCATCACAGAAAAGATTAATCCTACCCGTTTTCCAATTAGGAGTAAGTGGTCCACATAATCGGTGTGTTTATCTTTCAAATGATGCACATAAAGGATGAATAGGTGTCACTCGGGGTTATAAACCCGCTTGGACATTTGGATAAGGCTAACTAATGGACTTAATACACCTAGGGTATTAAGCCTCCTATGGTTGCATGATGCATGCTCCTAATAAGGGATTTGGTTTAGCTCTATCCTAGGTCGGCTAAGAGTAGGTTTATGTCACGACCCAAATCCAGTCGTGATGGCGCCCAACAATCAAGCTAGGCCAGCCAAACAAACGATTTAATTATAACACAATACCAGTCCCCAAATGGACAGCCCAAAAAGAATATATGAGTTTAAGAACTCCAATAATATTAATACTGAACGAAAGTACTGACACTCCCAAAGATCCGGAGTCACAAGTCTAGAGCCTCTAACAAAACCAACAGGAAATAGAGAGTACGATATAGAAGTACTCAAGTCCGAATACAAAATATAAACGAACAACTGGAATGAGAGGAGAAGCTAGGCTCTGCGAACGTAGGCAGCTACCTCAGCAACTCGATGTGACAATGTAAACGCTGGAGATGTCCGTCTACTGCTCCTGTGTACCTGAGTCTGCACACAAAAGGTGCAGGGAGTAGGGGTGAGTACTAAGTACTCGGTGAGTAACAAATATATACATGTAGCTGACAGTAAGAAATCCACAAAATACCACAAAATGAAGCTACACTACAGTCCGAATCTCCTACGAACTAGCAACAATAATACAATACAGCTACCACAGAGTAATTCAACAAATACAAATGCAATGCAATGCACATAACCGCTACGGCGTGTGGCCCGATCCAATTTAACGTCGACGGCGCTCACTGGGGGTGTGTACAGACTCCGGAGGGGCTCCTACAGCCCAAGCGCAATACTTCTGCGGCGTGCAGCCCGACCCTCATAACAATTACTGCGGCGTGCAGCCCGATCCCACACTCAGTCCACAATAAGCAATTAAGTCACAAAACAATTCATTTTTCCTTATTTCCAGTTCTCAATTCATAATTTATGAAAAATACTTTAACTTTATTAATTTTGCAAAAGCCGGTGACCTAGCATTTCAAAAGTGTGATTACAATTTCCAGGACTGAGATCAGTGATTTAAGCAATTATAGCTATCACATAAATACTGTCCTCTAAGGACGCTACAGATCGGCACAAGGCCCCAAACAAGGCTTACAGCCCACAATATAGCAAATACCGTGTATTTCCAACACTAACACATATTATTCATTCCTCGGATGGACCAAGTCTCAATTCCCAATCACAATCAATCCCGCACCTGCCACGGTGTGCGAGCCACGCCCTATTAGCGTCACAATGTGCTAAGCCGGGGTTTCGAACCCTCGGGCTACAATATACACAAACTACTCACCTTTAGCCGGTCGTCGAATCGTCCGCGATGCCTTTTCCTTTGAATTGCGATGCCTCGTGTGTCGAATCTAGTCAAATGACAATAATTATATCAATTACGGGTCAAAGAATCATAACCCACTTCAATTTATATGAAATTCGCAAAATTACACTAAGTTGGTAAAACCCGACCCCGGGCCCCACTGCTCGGAAAATTCCGAAATTAGTACCAATGCGATCCTTATCTCGCCACGAGTCCGTGCATATAAAATTTATCGAAATCGGAGTTCAAATGACCCTCCAAATCCAAAAATCCCGTTTTTAATACTTAGGCCACATTTCTTCAAGATTTCAACCCAATTTCATGAAGATTGATGTTAATACTACCATAAATTGATGTTTTTGAGTCAATAATCTTACCTCCAACGATACCCGATGACTTCTCAGTGATTTCCTCGAGTTTTCTTCTCTCTAGGGCTCAAATGTGTGTTTTTGGGTTGAAAACCCGTAACTCTCTGCTTCTGGATTTTTATTCACTGCCAGAACCCATTGTTCATCGCGTTCGCGTGACCCTCTACGCGTTCGCGATGAACAGCCTTGCCTTACCCTTCGCGAACGCGACGCTGGCCACGCGTTCGCGATGCTCAAAACCTGCAACCCTTCGCGGACGCGACGCACCCCACGCGTTCGCGATGTTCAAACTTCCCAGCCACTCGGATTTCCTCTACGCATTCG
>JASVEL010009610.1:0-20290 GCA_032618575.1 Nicotiana noctiflora | reverse complement strand
CGGCGGTACTCAGTAAGTGCCAAGCCTAACCTCGATGGAGTAGTGACGAGGTAGGTCAGGGCCCTACTGAGAAAAACAATAATATAATGATGATAACAAAATAAACAGTTTTAAATGATAATAATTTCCGAAATAACAACATTATGATGATTACTGCAACTGTCTACAATTAAGCTAACAACAAATAACCAACTCAAATAAACAAATCCAGGATCCGTGGGAATTGAACCCACAGTCCCATTCTCAGTACCTCTGGGTCTCCGGGAATCGAACCCGCAGCCCATGTCTCAATAACATCTCAATAACTCAGGATCTCCGGGAATCGAACCCGCAGTCCCTACCAAAAAGTCAGGATCTCGGGAATCGAACCCATAGTCCTCATTTCAATAATCTCAGGATCTCGGGAATCGAACCCGTAGTCCACATTTGAATAATCTCAGGATCTCGGGAATCGAACCCGTAGTCCATATTTCAATAATCTCAGGATCTCGGGAATCGAACCCGTAGTCCATATTTCAATAAGCTCGGGATCTCGGGAATCGAACCCGTAGTCCATATTTCAATAATCTTAGGATCTCGGGAATCGAACCCGTAGTCCATATTTCAATAATCTCAGGATCTCGGGAATCGAACCCGTAGTCCATATTTCAATAAGCTCGGGATCTCGGGAATCGAACCCGTAGTCCATATTTCAATAATCTTAGGGATCTCGGGAATCGAACCCGTAGTCCATATTTCAATAATCTCAGGATCTTGGGAATCAAACCCGTAGTCCATATTTCAATAATCTCAAGATCTCGGGAATCGAACCCGTAGTCCACAACCACAGCAAGTAAAGGAATACACAGAGAGAAGTATAATATGCTTAACGATAACTTCGCCGATGAACAGCGCCGGCGATTACCAAGAAAACTCAAGTAAGTCAATTAAGCAACTAGACAGTTAGATTCTATCTAATCATGCTTTTCTAACTACTACCGGGTAGGAATATCGAATTTAACAACTAAGAACAGGAATATCACTCATTGAACATTTTGAGTAAAGTATGTGTTCAACAACCAGCCGCATGTACACGCCCGTCACCTCGCGTACAAGGCATTTAAAGTATCACAATAATATCCTAGGGGTGAAAGTCCCCCACACGAGGTTAGACAAGCCACTTACCTCAATTCCGGTACAAAACCGCTAAGCAATAACCCTCTTGCCACGAATGTCGGCCTCCACAAGTGTAGTATCTGATAAAAATCAATAGAATCATATCAAAATAGGCCAATTGGGCATTACCCAATCAAAATAACTCAAAATACACCAAAACCCACAAGTTGCAAAAACCCGACTTTCGGTACGCTTATCGAAAAATCACAAAAATTATATTTTCGGGTTCCTTATCTCAATACGAGTTCGTGCATATAAAATTTATCGAAATCGGACTCCATTTGCCCATTCAAATAAAAGATTTTCTAACATTTAGGCCTAGGGCTCAAACCCACCTTTAATCTTCCAATTTCAGTGAAATAATCACGGATTTCATGATAAACCAACTAATTAAGGTCAAGAAACTTACCCCCGATGATTTCCCGATGATATCCCAGCGTTTCCCCTTCAAAATTCTCTCTTGGACCTCAACAATGGCGGTTTTGGTGTGTTAGGCCGCGACCGAAATGTTCTGGACTTAAAGTCTCTGCCGGGCCATTTTACTCTACGCGATCGCAGCACTGGGCTTGCGATCGCGATGCACAAAATATGGGCGGCCTAATTTTCCTCTACGCGATCGCGTGATCCTGGACGCGATCGCAGTGAACAACTCAGCGACCCTACGCGATCGCAATGACACGAACGTGATCGCGAAGAACAAACTCAGCCGGCTCCCAGATTAACCTACGCGATCGCGACACTCTCCACGCGATCGCACTGCTTCCGACCAAATACCCTACGCGATCGCATAACACCTCACGCGATCGCAATGCTTCAACCTTCAGCCTTACGCGATCGCAGGCTTTACTTCGCGATCGCAGAGCTCAGGATTTCTCCCTTATGCGATCGCATGGCCATCTCCGCGATCGCGGAGAGCAAAATTTCTCTGCAATTATTGCAGCAGAACAGCAGTGCCTTTTGGCACAAATTGGTCCGTTTGGACCCCCGAATTCATCCCGAGGCTCCCGGACCCCAACGAAAACCACCAACATACTCCAAAACACGATACGAACTCATTCCAATCATAAAAACACGTCTAACAACATCAAAACCCATAATTCACATCGAATTCAAGCCTAAATTTCTTAAAACTTTTCGAATTGCACATTCGATCAAAAACCCGACCAAACGACGTCCGAATGACCTGAAAATTTGCGGACATATCCAAAATCACATAACGAAGCTACAGAAATTGTCGGAAATCCATTCCGACCCCCGGATCAAAATCTCACCTATCGTTCGGATTCGCCAAAATTTCAACCTTCGGCATTTCAAGCCTAATTAAGCTACGGACCTCCAAAATACATTCCGAACACGCTCCCAACCCCAAAATCACCCAACGGAGCTAATGGAACCATCGGATCTCCGTTCCGAGATCGTCTTAACACTGTTCCGGCTACGGACCGTTTTCTAGCTTTAAAGCTCTCATTTAGGGACTAAGTGTCCCAAAATGCTCCAAATTTCGTAACCGACTCTCTCGGCAAACCACAATAGCAGAAATGAACTTAGGGGAACAGTTAAATTGGGGATTGGGGCGTAATTTTCTAAAACGACCGGTCGGGTCGTTACAGCCTTACATGAGAATTACTCCCAAAAATTCAAAATAAAATAGTTTTGTGTTATTTGGAATATTTGTGGGTTTTGTTTTAATTTTTTATTATTTGTATTTGAGTGTGCATGATTATTTGATTAAATTAACAAAAAATACAAAAAAATCTATGTTGTAATAGCATTGGGGTTTTAATTTTTAAAAGTGTTAAGTTAATTAGTAAATTACTTACCTTATGAAAAATGATAAAATATTGTATTTTTCATTTTTTTTGTTAAAGTGTCCAAATTGTGTGATTATTTTATTTCATGATAATTAATATTTAGAATTAATTAGATTTTTCTTTTAGTTAATTTTTTATTTTTATCTCTTTAAGTTAGAAATTTTGGCATTAGTTGATTAGTCTTCAATAATGAAAATGGACTGGGCTGTCCAAAATTACAAACAAAAATGGCCCAAAGAAAAGAGCCTTACCCAGTCCAAATACGGTCAGCCTTAGAGAAGGCTATACGATACCGTTCAGTAGCATTTGATCTGAGTCGTTTACTCAATCTCATCAAACGGTCCCAAGCCCTCCTCACAACCCAAGCCTGCCCCGACCCAGTTAACCCGGACCGACCCAGTCCCCAATTAATCAAAACGTTACCGTTTTTGTTGATCCAAAAGATCCTGGCCATTAATCATACATGATCCAACGGCCAGGATCAAATCTACACCTAAGTATATATTCCTTACCTATCACCCCACGCCCCTAAACCCCCCCTCGTCTTCATCGTCTTAGAGACGATCAGAGCCCGCCTACCTCCGCCGCACTCCGCCTACCGAAAATCGCCTCACGGCCGTTCCGGTAGGCCAAACCTCCCTAAATTAACACCATAGCTCCCCCTAAACCCCCTCTACACGAATCCGTGGTCTGTTAACCTTGAATCATCCCCGACTGTGTCGAATCTTCAATCGAAGATTCAAGTTAAAACCAAAACCACGCCAAACCACTCCAAACTCACCCGAACACTCATGTGACCTCCCTTACACACTTACCACCCTTAGTTTCACTCGAATCTGACCGGAAATACTCGAACCCCAAATCCGAGCCCAAGAACCCTAATATTCAAAATTAGGGAATTTCATAAATGGAAGTCTAATAGACTTTAATTGGGACGTTTTCATTTGAAAACGTTCCAATTAGAGTCCTTTCGACTCCAAAAAATGCAAACTCAAGCCCATTGGGGACGGGACTCGTTCGTTTTGATTTCTCTTTGAGGTAATTTTCCTGTTTTCTATTTATTTCAACTTGTTTTGTATTTGTTTAGTTTTAGTTGATTGAATTCTTTTTGATTGATTGTTAGCCGTCCTTGTTTCATCCTTTCTTTCTCAAAGACCATTTGTTGGTCAATTCTAATTTTTTGATTGTTTGTTTGATTACGTATGTTGTCGAATACGTGTTCGTGTCGATTAGCGTCGTCAAACGATTAGTTTTGTATTCCCCGGCACTTGGCCGAGAATTCTTGATTCACTGTTTTGTTGCAATGATTTGAATATCAAATGTACATACCGTAATAGTTTGATCGAATGTTTGTCGATTAGTTCGTAGGTCTGTTATTATCACTTTTAGACATACATTGATCCTCATTTGTGTCCATAACTCTTGTTGGACAGAATTAGGATTGTTTGTGATGTTTGCTGGTTGTTTAATCTGTTTAAGTGCTTAGGAAATAAGCATTAGGGTGCATTGCACATGGATTGGGTTGCTGGAACTGCTGGACAGCAGTATATTCCAGTGGTTTCTGCCTTTAGTTAGTTGTTTAAGTGTTAAAAATTCATACTTAGACAGATTTAAGTGGGATCAGAGAATAACAGGTAGATGCTTTTGTTTATAATAAGTTTTAAATGTTAAAATAGGCAAAACAGATCTGGAAAACAGATGGGGAATGATTAAAAGGGTAGAGGGATACATATGCAAGGTAGAAAAAGCAGTGAAATTGAAGGGTTAAGGGGCTGTCCTGTTTTCTCAGGTTTATAAAAGGATCTCTCTGGAAGAGAGAAACACACAGAACACTGGATATACAGACAGATACACTCATAGATACACTCAGAGAAACTCACACAAATACACCAAATACACACTGATACACACAGACACACATACAGAGAAAATAGACTAATAGTTTAAGTGTTTAAGTTCAAATACATTGGGGTCTGTTGTTGTTTGAAAGGGATTCTGGAGGAAATTTTTGCTGCTGTTGTTGTTTCTGCTACTGCTGTTGTTGTGTTTTTTGCTGCTGTTGCTGTGGTTGTGTACTGTTGTTGTGGTTGTGTCTGTTGCTGTGGTTGTGTACTGCTGCTGTTGTTGTGAACTGCTGTTGTTGTTGTATATTGCTGCTGCTGTTGTTGTTCTGTTGCTGCTGTTTGTGTTTTGCTGCAACTGATTTCTTCTTTCCTCATTGTAATTTCCAGGTATATTCTTACCCCATTGGAAGTGTGAAGTTTCGAACATTGTAATCACAGCATTGCAGATTCAATTCATCTGAAACTTTGATACAATAAACTGTTAATGTTTCTCTTTAACTCTTTGTAATATTGTAGTGATAGATTCCTTAATTCTCGATTAGTACTAGATAGGTTTATTCTAAATTTAGTTTGTAATTATATGGGACATTTGAATCCTTTGTCTTGAGGCACACGTGAGATAGAGAGCAGTAATTCATTAGTTAAACAATTGTAATGTGATTGATTTAAGGTAAAAATCTAAAATGGCATATGCTTAGATTCTCATGTTTAGTGTAATTCCAAGTAGGTAATGTCAACAGTGAGGTTGAATATAATTTGGTTTGTAGTATGTAAAGTTATTCAGTTTAACAGGTTTATATAATGTTGTCAATATAATTAGAATTGAAATTAGTAAAAATATCGATTGATTTCAACTGTGTTTCACGGGACAGATCTGGTTTTCGTGATTAATTAATATAGTTTGAGTTACTATTTAGAGAATTGACAGAATAAGTATATATATTTCACATGTATAAACTATAAATTAGTAGAGTTGAATAAGCTGTAAATTGGTCCATGCTTCTCTTCAAAAAATAAAAAAAACTGGACGATACACCAGCATTTTGAAATCCAATCTGGTGATTAAAATTAGAAATGTACCTAATGATGTTAACACGTGAAGAGCACTGTAGATACACAATAGTTGATTCACGTAAGTCCGAGTGAGTTTTCAGGGGTTTTGATCCCTCTAATTAGTGATTGGCCTATTTTGATTTTACATTTGGGTTTGTCTTAGGCCCAGTAATGTGTACATTGATAGACTAAGGTAATTTTTCTTAATAACAATTAATTAGGATTTTCTTTCCTTTTGATACAAAAACAAAACAATAGAAAACCTAGTCATTTTAGATATGACCTTTAAAATAACAAAATGAGCTTCGCCGCACTAGATACACAATTGCGGGGCCCTCAAATAAATTATTGTAAAAACTTAGACTCGGGAAGACCGTTTAGTAAATTTCACGGTCTTTCCTAAAGTTAACAAAGACGGAGAATCTTTAGGCACGACATTAATAAAATTACTTTCCCAAATACGGTGCGCATTTATGTGACCCAAATCTTATTCTCGGCGAAACCGAAATGCATCAAAGTCACAGGCGTACTAGTTGCGGTGTGACTCGAAATGTGTTTTCGTGACATCACAATTCTTCTAAAATTGAAAAGCAGAACATTAAAAGCACCTAATTAAAATATGTAAAGAAATCAGATAGAAACAAAAATTGCAGTTGAGCGACCGTGCTAAAACCACGGAATTCGGGAGTGCCTAACACCTTCTCCCGGGTTAACAGAATTCCTTATCCAGGTTTCTAGTTTCGCAGACTGTATTACAGAGTAATAAATTTCCTCGATTCGGGATTCAACCGGTGACTCGGGACACCATAAATCTCCCAAGTGGCGACTCTGAATTAATTGAATAAATCCCATTTCGATTGTCCTTTAATTGGAAAAGCTCCCTCGCGCCCGCGGGCATGCCGAAAGGAGATGTGACAATGCTGAATAGCAAAAATACCATTTAAAACCTTAAATTTAGATTAAAATATGCACAGTGTTATCAAAACAGTGATACCAATCCCTGAAGGATTCTAATAATTGGCACAAAGCCCAAACATAATAATTAGTCCAATTCATTTCAACAATTAGGTGTTATTATTTATTACGCGGGACGGACCAAGTCACGATCCCCAATGGTGCTCTACCCCACGCCCGTTATCTGGCGTGCAAGTCACCTCAACACAGCACTAAGATGTGCAAGTCCGGGGTTTACTAACCCTCGGGACATCATTTACAAGTATTACCCACCTCGAACCGACGAAAGCTCATGCCCGCGATGCCTTAGCTCCTCGAACCGGCATCCACGCACGTCAAAACTAGCACAAATCAGCACAAATATATCAAAATAGGCTAATGGAACATCACCCAATCGAAAGAACTCGAAAAATATCGAAAATCACGAAATTTGCAAAACCCGAGCCCCGGGCCCACATCTCGAAAAACTTCGAACCTCGTATTTTCGGAATCCTCGTCTCTCCACGAGTCTGTACATACCAAGAACTCCCAAATCGGACCACAAATGGTCCTTCAAATCCCCATTTTAAGATTTTTGATCAAAGCCCTAATTTTCTTGATTTCTTACCCAAATTCAGAGAATTAATGGAAGATTCTTTGATAAAATCATGTATTTAACTCATAAAACTTACCTCTAATGATTCCCCGTCGAAATCCCTTCAATTCCCGTCCAAAAGCTCTCAAGAATGACCAAAAATGGTGGAAAAATGGGTTGATTTCGCGACTGGAATGTTTTAAAAACATTCTGCCCATGCATATTACTCATCACGATTGCGGGAATGGCTCTGCAATCGCGGAGAACAAAATTTGGCCCAAAATTTACCCTTCGCGATCGCGGGAAAGGCTTCGCGATCGCGGTGAACAAACTCCGGTTCCTCCGGACAGGCTTCAGTATAATGGTCATAATATTTTGCACATAACTCCGAATGATGAATGGTTTGATGTTCTGGAAAGTAGAAACATAGGACTATAACTGTTATTTCATACTCAATGTCTGAATCCGTAGAAATTTCGAGATATAAGCTTCCCCATTTATACATGTGTATTAGAGATCCTTCTCAGACACCCTATAGTGTAACGTCCATAAATATTTATACAGATGTCCAAATGAAGATTACTTTAGCTTGCTGAAAACTAGACACGATGATCTACAACTTTTGTTTTTGAATCACCTTAAAGTTCCTTGTAGATAAAATGATATGAGCTTCCGCAATAGGATCAATGCAACAGAAATTGTCCTTCTTCGCGATCGCGGAGCATTTCACGCGATCACGATTCATTAATATTTTTCGCACATTTTACTCACCGCGATCGCGTCCCATTGTCCGCGATCGCGTAGAACACTGCTACAGACATAAACCAGCATTTAAAAATGACCTAGAAATGGTCCGAAACCACCCCAAAACTCACCCGAGGCCCCGAGGACCTCAACCAAAAGAACCAACACGCCCTATAACCTTATTCGAACTTGTTCCAATCATCAAAACTCTATCGTTAACATCAAAATCGTCCGTTTTCAACAAATTTAAGCTTAAGTTTAACTTTAACTTCAAAAATTCACATTCGATCAAAAACCCGACCAAACGATGTCCGAATGACCTAAAAATGTGGAGGCATATCCAAAATCACCTAACGGAACTACTGCAACTGTCGGAATTTCATTCCGACTCCCGGATCAAAATCTCACCTATCGATCGGATTTCACCAAAATTCAACCTTAGCCAATTCAAGCCTATTTCTACACCGGATCTCCAAATTCAATTCAGATTGCTCTCCTAAGTCATAAATGATCCCTCGAAACTAGTCGAATCATCATAATCCGATTCCGAGCACTCTAACTCGATAGTCAACTCTAGGTTGACTTTCCATATTCAAACTTCCTTCAAACATGCTATTTGCTTCATTTTTAATTTAATTCACTCCTAACTCACACGATAGGTTCTAACACTGATATAGAAGCATAAGATATGTTAATGCAAGGTAACGGGGTGGAAATTTCCGTAACGACGGGCCGGGTCGTTACACCAGCGTTCCAGAATTATCGAAATTATTCCTAAACATTAGTATTTATTGGAGGACCATCTCGATTTCCTAGGGTTAATTTGGGCGGGATTTGAAGGCTTGAAATGGAGTCAGCGGGCCTTTTGAATTTTGAACGTTGATCTTGCAGGAGAATTAAATGAGATGTAGAGCTTCTTATTGCAAAAATGGTAATGGAAAGTTCTGCCATGGCTGAGCAAGGATGGAATTTTGTGAAGAAGAGGAAAGTGAGGAGAAGAGGCGTCTGTTTGAAGAGAGAGAGAATAGTAATTAGGGTTAGGAAAAGATAATATGATGGGAGGGATTCTGACCATTAGATTAGATGAATCTATGGCTGAAATTAAATTGTAAAATTAAAATAATAAAAGGAAAGTCAATAAATGGTGATATTTTAGAGTTTTCTAGAAGATTTGATCATAACCGTTTATTTACAATCTTCGGCTCAGATGTTGCCACGTGGAAAGAGGAGTGGAATGTGTTTGAAGGTTGTGCTAGGCGTGTGCTTGGCATGTGTTTTGGACCGTTGGCGCCTATGTGGCACTGACGTGTGGCTTATGTGGAGCTGACTGGGAAAAGAAGTAGAGTAGGTGGGCTGGTGGGTATGGGCCTCCGATTTGGGCTATAAAAATGGTCTAAATCTCTTTCTTCTTCATATTTTATTTGGGCTTCTTAAATCTTGATATGCTTAGTAACAAATATTTATATTAAATAATTTTCTAGTGTTTAAATAATTACAAACTTTTTGTTGTAAAAAATATATTTGGTATATACTAATAAATATACTGCAAACAAGAGTAGGATCAATGCAATGCAGTAGAAAATATTTGTACAGGAGAATATTATTAGATTGACGTTAAATGAAATTATTTGAGAGATAAAATCCTCATCGTCATCATAGTAGAAATAATAATAATAACAACAACAACAACAACAACAACAACAACAACAATAATAATAATAATAATAATAATAATAATAATAATAATAATAATAATAATAATAATAATAATAACAACAACAACATTATAATGACAAATATAGAATAATAAAATATTGATACTAATTAATAAAAATAGTGAAATAAATATCTTGCATAATAAACGATATTAGAAGCTCAAAGAAATCTCTATATATATATAAAAGAGAGGCAATAAAAAAGTGAGGTGGCACCTCTCTTTGGCCAAGAAATTAACTTATCTTTTTTCTCCTTTTTTTGACTTTTCCTCTCATTTTTTGTTATATTACATGTCTTATTTCTTTTTTCCAACATGAAGAATGTAAAACATTGCAACAATTCAACTAATGGTTACAATGATTGAATTGATATTAAAAGGGGTCATTAAAGTTGCAACTATTAGATTAAAATAACGAGTCATTAAATTTGCATAACTGTTAAGAATAGAATTCTACTTGGAGTGAATGTCTATCTTGTGGAGAGTTTTACTTTGTGACTAAGTCATAATTTCTCCTATAAATAGAGGGTCTTACCCCATTGTAAATCATCCCAAAATTCAATAAGAATTTCCTCTCTCTCTTTCTCTGCAATATTGCTCTTGTTCTTTTATTATTTCATAACACGTTATCAGCACGAGACTCTGCCGTCTCAAGAAGCACTTTCAGAAGATTAAGGTAATTTTTCTCCTCTTTTTTTTTATAACTGACATTATGAAAAGAAAGTTCGTTGCCCTTGAAATTTCGGGCAAGAACTATATGACATGGGTGTTGGATGCTGAAATCCACTTAGATGCAATGGGTCTTGGAGACGCCATTAAAGACAAAAATAAAGCATCCACCCAAGATTGTGCTAAGGCCTTGATTTTCTTGCGCCATCACCTTGATGAAGGGTTGAAAATTGAATATCTCACAATCAAAGATCCACTTATTTTGTGGAATGGCTTAAAGGAAAGATATGACAACTTAAAGTTGGTCACCCTTTCACAAGCACGATATGATTGGGCTCATCCGAGGCTCCAAGACTTTAAGTCTGTTTCTGAATATAATTCTGCGATGTTCAGAATTACTTCTAAATTGAAACTCTGTGGAGATACTATCAGTGATTATGATATGCTTGAGAAAACGTCTACCACGTTTCATGATGTTCGTTTTGATAATTCAATAATTACTATTTTGTCATAATACAATGCTTTTTTTTTGTATTTTAAATTGGATATAACTGAAGGGAATAATCATCGGAAATACAGTTCTCAGTTTCCATAATAACCCACGTCTCAACATTATTCAGTTGATTACCACCATTTTTCTCTTTCAACCCCATTATTTTTCTCATTCTTGATAATTTATTTAAAGATCACTGAATTTGAAAATAAATAGAAAGATAAGTAACAGAATAGAAGATAATGATTTTCTTGTTTCCTCAAGACTTGGCAATACGTTGCAATTTCTATCAAGTTTCTGATAAGGAAACATTTATATACTTATCTCCTACAATTCTTTTGTCTTAATCCAATAATTTAATTTTTTATAGATAAACATTAAAAAAAAAATCTTGATTATGCTATTTTCATTAACTTAATGTGATAGACAATTAGTTGATTTCATTGTCTTTCTCTCTCTCGGTATGATTTAGCAAAATTGTATTACCGTTGCTTGATTGAGATGTTCTAACAGTTTGGATGGCAGAATAGTGTAAGGTTAGAACAATTGTAATAATATAATAATTCCCTTTATAAAATATGTAAACAAGTACGTATAGTGTTCTTATAATCGCATTATTTTTACCTACGTAATTATTTGTATCATAATTAGAGTTTGCTTGAAGTTACATTAAAAGCCAATATCGAGCTATTGATTTGAGTTTGCTTTCTTTTATTTTTCTTTGAAAATATTAATATTTATTTGTATATTTCTTTTGTATATATGTCAACCCATGGGAAGAAAATATGGATATTTCACAAAGCAAACTTGGATTAAATTCAATTGTAAAAATATTTATTTAGTTGATTCATGTACAACACATACAATACTCAAAGAGAAGAATTATTTCTCTCATTTAAGTATGTGTAAGGCAGATGTTACTACAATTTCTGGTAGTAGTAAATTAATTGAAGGCTCTGGAAGAGCTACTATAACTCTGCATAAGGGAACAATACTTATCATAGAGAATGCAATGTTCTCCTCCAAGTCCAAGAGGAACTTGTTGAGTTTAAAGATATCCGCAGAAATGGATATCATATTGAGACAATAGATGAGAATAATCTTGAATATCTCATCATTACCAAAAATGCCTCTGGCCAGAAAAGGGCTATTGAGAAGTTCCCATATTTGTCTTGTGGCCTGTATTGGACAAGAATTAGTGCAATTGAAGCACATTCTATTGTAAACCAAAAGGTTACCGATCCCAATACTTTTGTACTTTGGCATGATCGATTGGGACACCCTGGATCAATTATGATGAGATGAATCATAGAAAACTCAAATGGGCATCCATTAAAGAATTCAAATATTCTTTTAAATGATGAATTTTCTTGCACTTCTTGTTATCAAGGCAAGTTAATTATAAGACCATCACCAACAAAGGTTGGAATTGAGTCCCCTGCGTTTTTGGAACGTATACAAGGGGACATTTGTGGACCTATTCACCCACCTAGTGGGTATATTTTATGGTCTTGATAGACGCATCCTCTAGATGGTCTCATGTGTGCCTATTGTCATCTCGCAACCTCGCGTTTGCAAAATTAATGGCACAAATAATTCGATTACGGGCACAATTTCCCGATAATCCAATTAAGTCTATTAGACTTGATAATGCTGTTGAGTTTTCATCCCAAGCATTTAATGATTATTGCTTATCAATTGGGATAAAAGTGGAACATCCTATAGCTCATGTTCACACTCAAAATGGTCTTGCAGAGTCTTTAATTAAACGTCTGCAATTGATAGCAAGACCGTTACTCATGAAAACGAGGCTGCCCACTTCTGTTTGGGGTCACGCCATTTTGCATGCAACAATGCTAGTTCGTCTCAGACCGACAAATTATCATAAATATTCCCCGTTGCAATTAGTTTTGGGTCATGAACCTAATATATCCCATTTAAGAATTTTTGGATGCGCAGTATATGTGCATGTAGCACCGCCATATCGCACCAAAATGGGTCCGCAAAGAAGGTTAGGAATATATGTTGGGTTTGAATCACCCTCCATTATTCGCTACCTCGAGCCATTAACGGGAGATTTATTTACTGCACGATTTGCAGACTGTCGATTCGATGAGACACTTTTCCCAAAATTAGGGGAGAAGTTGGTGAAACCAAACGGGAAATTTTGTGGAAAAATCCATCATTATCTCATCTTGATCCACGTGCCTCTATTTGTGAAAAAGAGGTACAAAAGATTATTCACTTGCAGAGAATAGCAAATCAAATGCCCGATGCATTTACGGATATGAAAAGGATAACAAAATCACATATCCCTGCGGAGAATGTTCCAATCCGTATTTATGTCCCTATTGGACAATCTTCTAGTGTCATAGCTAATGAGTCAAAAGCACGCATGAAACGTGGCGGACCATTAGGTTCCAAAGATCGAAATCCTAGAAAAAGGAAAATAAATGATCAAAATGACACTATGAAAGAATCTCATGAAGAAATCCACGACTTAATAAATTCCGAGATTCATGAGGAATCCACTGAGCCCGAGACTCAAAAGAAATAAGGAACTATCAATAAATCCAATCGATAATGAGACAAATTTGAATCGATTGGATATAGTGGTGGATTATGTCTTTGCATATAATGTTGCATCCAACATTATGCAATAAAGTGAGGATCTTGAACCTTAATCTGTTGGAGAATGTCGACAAAGACTTGATTGGCCAAAATGGCAAGAAGCAATCCAATCATAGTTGAATTCACTTGCAAAACGTGAAGTTTTTGGGCCTATAGTCCAAACACCTAATGGTGTTAAGCCTGTTGGCTATAAATGGGTCTTTGTACGCAAGAGAAATGAGAAAAATGAGGTGCAAAGATATAAGGCACGCCTTGTTGCACAAGGATTTTCACAAAGGCCTCGTGTTGATTATGAAGAGACATATTCACCCGTTATGGATGCTATAACATTCCGTTATCTCATTAGTTTTGCTGTCCATGAAAAACTTGACATGCATTTAATGGATGTGGTTACCGCCTACCTTTACGGCTCACTTGATAATGAGATATACATGAAAGTTCCCGAGGGCTTCAAAATGCCTAATAATTCAAAATCCCGGGAAATGTTTTCAATCAAATTGCAAAGATCTTTGTATGGTCTAAAGCAATCAGAGGACGAATGTGGTATAATCGTCTTAGTGAGTATTTATTAAAGGAAGGCTATATAAATGATGCCATTTGCCCATGTGTTTTCATAAAGAAAACAACATCGGAATTTGTTGTACTTGCCGTATATGTTGATGACATAAACCTTATTGGAACTCCTATAGAACTCCAAAAGGCAATTGATTATTTAAAGAAGGAGTTCGAGATGAAAGATCTCGGAAAGACAAAATTATGTCTTGGTTTGCAAATTGAACATTTGGCAAACGGAATTTTTGTTCATCAATCTACCTACATAGAAAAGGTACTTAAACGGTTTTACATGGATGGAGCACATCCATTAAGTACTCTGATGGTTGTTCGATCACTTGATGTGAACAAAGATCCATTCCAACCTCAAGAAGAGAATGAAGAGCTACTTGGTCCTGATGTACCATATCTTAGTGGCAACAATTGCAGTCCCGATCTTGTTGGTTATGCTGATGCTGGGTATTTATCCGACCCACACAAGGATCGATCTCAAACAGGTTATGTGTTTACCTGTGGAGGCACTGTCATATCTTGGCGATCGACTAAGCAATCAATTGTGGCTACTTCATCTAATCATGCCGAGATAATTGCTATTCATGAAGCAAGTCGAGAGTGCGTGTGGTTGAGGTCTATAATACATCTTATTCGAGATAAATGTGGTGTGAAATGTGACAAGTTACCCACTATTTTGTATGAAGACAATGCAGCATGCATAGCTCAACTGAAGGGAGGATTCATAAAAGGAGATAGGACAAAGCATATTTCACCAAAGTTATTTTTCACACATTATCTTCAAAAGAATGATGATATTAATGTGCAACAAATTCGCTCAAGTGATAATATGGCTGATTTGTTCACAAAATCTCTACCGACGTCAACCTTCAAGAAGCTAGTGTACAAGATCGGGATGCGAAGGCTAAAGGATGTGAATTAATGCTCTCATCAGGGGGAGTTAATGCGCGTTGCACTCTTTTTCCCTTACAAGGTTTTGTCCCACTGGGTTTTCCTTGCGATGTTTTTAACGAGGCAACCAAAAGGCGTATTATTAGATATGTGTACTCTTTTTCCTTTTCTAGATTTTTTTCCCATTGGGTTTTATTTTAGTTAAGGTTTTAATGAGGCACATTACTTATTGAGTAGACATTCAAGGGGAGTGTTAAGAATAGAATTCTACTTGGAGTGAATGTCTATCTTGTGGAGAGTTTTACTTTGTGACTAAGTCATAATTTCTCCTATAAATAGAGGGGTCTTACCCCATTGTAAATCATCCCAAAATTCAATAAGAATTTCCTCTCTCTCTTTCTCTGCAATATTGCTCTTGTTCTTTTATTATTTCATAACAATAACTGCTTTTTGGGATGCATAATAGTCTTTCCATATTCCAAGCTTAAGTTTTAACCTCCACAAATTCCTTTTTATCTGATAGTTTGTACATTATTCGGTTGAGTTAGCTGCATCAAAAAGTCCAAAAGCACATACTGCACTTCTTAAAAAAAACCTATATATGAAGATCTGAAGAATTAGAAGAAGAGAAGGCAAGAGCCGAATAAAAAAAGTCACTTGGTTAGCCCAAAAAAAGAAAACTAATAATGGAGTGAAACAGGCATAGGTTTATTACATCTATTTTGAATGCAACGTTTTCTTTATGAAACAAATGTAAGACTTTTATGAGTCATTCTATATTTCAGATGTTTTCCATCCCCATTCTCATCAGTACTTCATCAATACGTTATGGCACTATAATACCGCCAGAGGTAATAATACATCGATAAATTATATTATTTTATTGATTTCATATTTTGTTGACAAATAAATATTTTTAATTTGACAACTTTTGATTACCTAGATTTTTTATATCCTACTCTATGTTAAATATTGAAAATATGTTGACATTGTCGTCATCAAACATCGTGAGAGGCAGAGTAGAAAGAACTTTACGGTGCCAATAGAGTGACTTATACTTGCAATAACTTTATTCTACTTATAAGTTTTAGGTTTTCTTTATGTCAAGGGCTATATATGGAGTGGAAAGAATAACTACACTAAGGTATACATTGCTACTTCTCGATTTAAACATGTATACCTAGCTAAGCATTTATTGAATAATTCAATTTTCTCACCGTTTCTGATGTCTATCATGACATGAAATATCGTAGAAGATTAGCCATAAAGCGACTTCACAAAAGGGGGTCATATTCTTCTGAGGTTTATGCTACTTGAAGAGCCTGCCTTTGTTATTGAAGAAGTTCACTACATGCATGTTTGGTGCAATATCTCATTTTTGAGACTAGAACAACAGATTGTGTTAAAGTGAGGAATAAAAACTCTATATTTTAAAATATTAAAAAGCAAGAAGGTTCGGATGAATAAGAACTCAAATAAGAGAGTTTTTTTTTTGGTCAACTAAATAAGTGAGAGATGCATTTAATTGGTTCTTTTTATTTTTTCTTCAATTTCCTTTCTTTTTTCTATCCTTCTATTTCTACTTTTTTTTATTAACTTATAATTGAGAGAATTGAAAAACTTTCAACTTTACGAAATATATATATGAGCAACTAAGAGTAAAAGCAACATATTAAGAAAAAGGCCATAGAGAAATGAAAGAAAGCAATCAATATCATATATTTACGCTCCCAAATTTTTGCTTTATCATCTTTTCTCTTTTTTTAATTTCTTTAAAAAAAATTGCATTCAAGTACCATATGTATTTATCTAAATGATTTTGAATGAAATGTTTCAAAACCAGGAATATTCACAAGTTGTCCAGTTAATTTTCTTGATATATATATGATCTAAAAAATCATAAACATATTTTACTGCAAAAAATTGTCTAGCGTTTAAGATAATCATGAAAAGCGAGGAAAAAAATGGTTAAATAATGTAAGCATGTCAGATTAGTAAACATCATTTATTTGTAGATATTATCACATTACTTTTCATTTTTTTCAACCTTTTAAATAACTGCGCGAAGCGCGGACAAATACACTAGTAATTGGAATAAAGGAGGGACAAAATTGGATGTCAACAGCTGCCCCTCTTTGGCCGGAGACGATGAAAGAGTTTTCGGGCAAAGAATATTGACTTAGTAGCCAATTTTGTCCTAACCATCAAGGTTTAAATGGGACAAAGGGGAAAAAAAGTTATTGTGACCGAACTCTGGGTTCGAGTTGCCTACATATCTCGGGTTTCACGAGAATCGGGCCATATGTAGTTCAAGACTTATGGTATCCGGGGTAGGACTCAACTATTGATGCAAATCTTAAAATGTTGTCCCAGTGTTGAATTATAGAGACACTGGGTACCATGATTGAAACAAGGATATTTGAAATAAGGATTCGGTTAGGAATTTTGGGAGTTAAGCCGAGCGGAGTTCGAAGTAGATCCTTGACCTTTGTTGGAGAGTTTGATATTCCTCCCCAACAAACTGCCCCAGTTCACTGCTAAGATATAGTTCCACGTTGTGCTATTTTACTGCAAAGCTTGGCATACTAGATAATTCGTTAGGAAATATGATGTAATGAGCCATAAAAATTAATCTTATGAAAATAATATTTAAGAGTCAATTAATAAGAAATGTGAATTTATTGTGCAAACATATAAAATATAATATTATGGTGATATATTTCATGGTCGCAATGCCATATAAACATTCAACTTATGAAAATTAATGCATTTGGAAAGGATTTATGAAAAATATATTTTAGCAATGCTTATGCAAGCGGAACCGCTCGGGTCGAACTAAATTGACGTCCTTTTGGAGGAAGGATTAACTCCAATATCCTATTTGAGGGCGGATAGACACGATATATCCTATTTGATGGCAGATAGATCTAATGTATCTTATTTGAGGGTGGATAGACCCAGTATATCATGTTTGAGGTTGGACAAACCCGATATATCCTATTTGAGGGTGGATGAACCCAACATATGATGCTTGATTTATAATTATATAAATGTAGTGCGAAGAGCTTGATACAGTGCTCATTTGTAGCGGTAAAATCCTAGTGAGATGACTTAATAGTGGCGAATATCCATGGTGTGGAAAGCTTGATGCAGTGCCTTTGCAAAGAGCGGTGCCAATAAAGTCCTGCACTCAAAGAAAACTATGAGATTTAAAATATAATTTGTGATAACTCGGTGTAACGACCCGGCCCGTCGTTACGGGAATTACCACCCCGTTACCTTGCATTTACATATATTATGCTTTTAAAACAGTATTAGAGTATATCGGGTGAGTTAGGAGTGATTTGGATTGAAAATGAAACAAATAGCATGTTTGAAGAAAGCTTGAATATGAAAAGTCAACCAAGAGTTGACTATTGAGTTAGAGTGCTCGGAATTGGATTCTGATGATTCGACTAGTTCCGGGGATCATTTATGACTTAGGAGAACAATCGGAATTGAATTCGGAGGTCCGGTGTAGTTTTAAGCTTGAATTGGCGAATGTTGAATTTTGGCGAAAACCGGATGGTAGGTGATATTTTGATCCGGGGTCGGAATGGAATTCCGACAATTTCTGTAGCTTCGTTATGTGATTTTGGATATGTCCGCAAATTTTCAGGTCATTCGGACATCGTTTGATCGGGTTTTGGGTTGAAGGTTAGTTTTGAAAGTTTTGAAGAAACTTAGGCTTGAATCCGTGGATAATTGGTGATTTTGATGTTTAGGATGGTGTTTTTATGATTGGAACAAGTTCGAATAAGGAATTGGGATGTGTTGGTGTGTTTGAATGAGGTCCCGGGGGCCTCGGGGTGTTTTCGGGTGGTTAATCGGGAGAAAAACATGGAAATCGCAGGTTTGGAGAGTGCTGTATCTGTTGTTTCCGCTCCTGCGGAATTATGGGCGCAGGAGCGGGTCCGCTGAAGCGGACGAAGAGCGCAGAAGCGCTGGGAACCGCAGAAGCGGAGCATTTTCCGCTGAAGCGGAATCGCGGGAGCGGACAGGGAGCCGCAGAAGCGGCCATCGCAGAAGCGGAAGGGAAGCCGCTTAGGCGAGTCCGCAGAGGCGGACGCCTAGTCGCAGAGGCGGAAATATCCGCAGGAGCGATCGAATCTCCGCAGAAGCGGACGCGTAGGAGCGGAAATTCTTCCGCAGAAGCGAAAATCACTGTAAGTTAAGTATATCAGAAGTGAGAAAAATTTCAGAATATTTCACACATTTGGGTCTCGGCTTTAGAGGCGATTTAGGCGATTTTGAAGAGAAACTCAAGGGAAATCATCGGGTAAGCAACTATGGACTTAAACTATGATTAGTATTGGTATTATTATGCAATTATATCATGAAAATGGAAGAATTTGGGGTGATTCATGGAAGATTTAACCCTAGGCTTGAACTTTAGAAAATCAAGGTTTTGAATGAGCAAATGGAGTCCGAATTTGGTAAAATTGATATGCTTAGACTCGTATTGAGATGAGGGTTCCGAATATGTGACTTTCGTAATTTTTCGAGAATCGTACCGAAAGTCGGGTTTTACCAACTTAGTGTAATTATGCGAATTTCATATAAATTGAAGTGGGTTATGATTCTTTGACCCGTAATTGATATAATTATTGTTATTTGACTAGATTCTACACACGAGGCAACGTAATTCAAAGGAAAAGGCATCGCGGACGATTCTACGACCGGCTAGAGGTGAGTAGTTTGTGTATATTGTAGCCTGGAGGGTTCGAAACCCCGGCTTAGCACATTGTGACGCTAATAGGGCGTGGTTCGCACACCGTGGCAGGTGCGGGATTGATTGTGATTGGGGATTGAGACTTGGTCCATCCCGGAAATGAATAATATGTGTTAGTGTTGGAAATACACCGTTTTTGCTATATTTGTGGGCTGTAAGCCTTGTTTGGGGCCTTGTGCCGATCTGTAGCGTCCTTAGAGGACAATATTTATGTGATAGCTGTAATTGCTTAAATCACCGATCTCAGTCCTGGAAATCGAAATCACACTTTTGAAATGCTAAGTCACCGGTTTTTACAAATCTAATAAAGATAAACGTATTTTTCACAAATTATGAATTGAGAACTGGAATTAAGGAAAATGAATTGTTTTGTGACTTAATTGTTTATTGTGGACTGAGCATGGGATCGGGCTGCACGCCGC